>OX467712.1:58721973-58921973 GCA_950111635.1 Agelastica alni | reverse complement strand
GACTGATCTAATCGCAAGAGTGATTCGTCTTTTTAAGTCATGTAAGTTGAGTGGTTTAGTTTTGTATACAATATTTTTGACATATCCCCACAAAAAGAAGTCTAATGGCGTCAGATCAGTAGATCGTGCTGGCCATTCTATCAATCCGCGCCTCCCTATCCACCGATTTGGAAAATTTTGGTTCAGGTACTGCCGGACATTGATTTGGTAATGGGGCGGTGCTCCATCTTGCTGAAATCATAGTATATTGGCAGAAACTTATGGGTTTGCTGGATCAGGATATAAATTTGTCAAAGTTGGCATGATATGATTTTCAACAATTCCTGCCCAAACATTAACTTTTTCAGGATATTGCATATGTTCTTCTCTCATCATGCATACAGACAACAAGTTGCTAAGGCTATGAGTTTTATACGAAAATAAACAAAACTGTTTTTGTATTTTTTTTATTTCATATCAGTAAAAAGAAACGCATTAATGGTTTTTGCTTATTTTTTCAATATTAACAGCTAAATGGGAAATAAGTATTGAGTGTAATGTAGCGAATTTGTGAAATAAAATAATTTTCTTTTTTTAATGTTAATTTTTGTAATACATCTGAAAACACTTAATATTTCCGAAACAGTTGAAAAAAGGTATGAGACATTGTACATAAATTATGTCTATTATTTTCTGAAGAATCCAAAAAATAAATAATATACAGGGGGTTGTATTTAAAATAAGAAAGTTGGTATTGGCCACTGTCACATGACACACCCTATATAATTTTTTTTTTGAAAAAAATGCGCATCTAAAAATACAAATCGACATGTCCAAGGGTTTTTTCAACACGCTCTCATTTATTCGTTATCGAATTTATTCCTTTGGCTGTTCCACACTGTATATAAAATAACAATGTTTACCATAGTAAGTGGTTTTAAATGATAATCTTTTTACTAAGGGAACAATAATTAATGTACATATTCCCTTGGAAGATTCCGAATGTGTATATTTAGTTTTTTTCTTAGACATAGATTCTGTCGAACTGTTCTGGATATTAGAAGGTGAGCTATTATATAATCTTGGACTTGGGTACTGATGGGATATTTGACCAATGGATTTATATGCTCGTGGTCCAACATACTGTTGGTGTTGTCTAGTTCTTTAATAATGGGTACGTATGTTTAATTTGTCTTTGTTTTTGTGTTGTCTGATGTTGCAATTTTTAAAATATATTGCCCGAAAAATTCCAGAACAAATACAAAGGTGTATACAACATTTTTAAGATTGGTGTAGCAGTAAGAACATTAAGTCATCGTTCACAGAGAATGTTCTTTTGGTATATTTTAGTGAACGTAGCACCAAATTTAAAGCATTGTCTTCATGGACTACTTTTTTCTAAAAAGCACACTCAACATAAATAATAGAATTAATATAGAGAATTATTTGAAATTACGTGCGTTCCTTAAACGTCAATCAAAGAAACATATAGCTTAAAACGCAAACTTTTTACGCCGGAAAAACTTAATTTCATAAATAAATCTTCTAATGAGAAATATCTGGCGACAAAGGTAGTAGATTTTACAATTATTTAATCGTTTTTATCATCTAGTCAATTAGATAATTTATTTTATGTTGCTTTAATAATGGGTATTATGGGTGCTTGTCGTGTAGCAGAATTGCACTCTATGCAAATTACAGATAGACTATGGATCTATTTTTCTGATTAGTGTACCAAATACAAAAACAAAAATTGCCAGAAAATTCAATGTTAAGAGAAATTTTTATACCATAGTTAAGAAATATTGAAATCTTCGTCCTACCGATATATCGCAAACAATATTATTCTTTAAATTTTAAAATGGAAAATATCACTCACAAAGAATTAGTATTAATAAATTTTAAGCAATGGAAAAAGGCAAATTTAATTAGGAGCGTTTCGTATCAATGTGCAAAAAAATAAAATATATTTATACGGAATAATCATTGTTTCATTTAGTTTTTATTTTCATGAAGACACAGATCGCAATAACAAGTTTAATTGACCCGTAATACCAAAGTTAACTCGCGCGCAATTGTCCTATTCATTCTCTACTACTTGACAAATTTTCTTACCGCTGCGCGCAAACGTCCGTTACCCAAAAAAATGATCAAAGATTAAAAAATAAACCCGACTTTTATTATTTACTTTTCCCGTGGTTACTGAATTTTCATGAGTATGTTCAGGTATCAAATTTTTTCAACATTCATTTATTACAAATTATCAACAATTCGGAATCATGTATCTTTTTTTATATGCACATTGGCCTTAAAAATGAATTTTTGAATTTAAACTTAATGGCAACGACATTTTTCAAGTTATTTATGAGGAGTAATCGAGCTGTAATAGTTATTTTCATTTGAGGCAAGAATCGTCAAATTTTGTGAGTTCCATAAACATCCATTATAAAAATTCAAATTTTACTCTCCGCATGACGTCATGCGCACGAAGGACGAGTTTAAGACGGCTATTGATCATATCTTGTGTACCAATTTTTATCAATTGAGAAGATCGTAAGCCGTCACAGTCTCTCGCAGGTATGGCCGTCCTGGACCAGTTTATTCGTTTACTGCATAGAAATCATATTGTAGGCTGATTCTTTTAAAGTTCCGATTAGACGTTTTGGAGAAACTTGACCCTAATTAAAATCTGAAAATTTAAGGTATAAGGTTTTAGGTTATGGCAAATTTATCTAAATTATTTAGAACCTCCATTTACTTTCGGTTATACCGGAAGTTGACTATAACTTGCTTATTTTAAATAAAACATACTGTATGTTATTACGTATTTCGATAAAGCTACTCTTGGGGATTCTTTCAATATAGGGTTTTACTACTTTACACAGATTGTTTTACAAGATATAAATATTTTTATCACGAAAAAGTGTCCGATTTGACAAACTGTACCATTATAATTAATGTAAATTTAAAAATTTGTTTCTGCATTATGTGGTATTGTGTATTTTTTCTCAACTTGGTGATTTTGTTATTAAAATAAATATTATTGTACAGGGTGATTCAAAATGCATATTTAAATATTTCTCAACTTTTTTAAATGAATTACCCTTTATTATATAACGTTGTTGAACATAAATTTAACTGCTCTTGAAGTTTCGTTAATAACTTCCTATACCCAAATCAAACCGTTATTGAGATATTCAACTATTTAAAATAAACAAGTTATAGTCAACTTCCAGTGTAACCGGAAGTAGTAGGAGGCTCTAAATATTTTAGATCAATTCCTTATTCAAAAACCTTACACCTTAAATTTTCAGATTTTAAGTATGTCAAGTTTCTCCAAAACATCTAATCGGAACTCCAAAAGAATAAGCCTGTATATATATAGACTCTAGAATGCGAATTCAATAAAATGAAAGTTTTTTTTTCTTAATAGTCTCAAAAAGGGTAGACCTATCGTGTGGGCCGCGGACAGCCCGCACTGCGACTATTAGAAGGGGAAGGGATTATAGAAAGAAAATGATTGTGGACACGCTTTTTAAAAAGTTGCAGTTTTTTGGAAAAACTGATTTTGGAAGCTTATTCCATTCCGTAGCAGCCCTGTAAAAGAAGGATTCTTGATGAAGATTGGTCCTTGTAGTGTCAATCTTGAGAGTAAATGGGTGAGACTAATAAGCGTGTCGAGTTCTTCGGCCGAATGTGGCCAATGGTGGTACAAGAGTTTTTATTTCTCTGGAGCATCTGCCATAAAAATATCTGTAGAGCAATGACTGGTCTGCAACTCTTCTTCTATGTTCTAGAAGGTGAAGGGTATCTGTGAGAGTTGAGCTGTTTATCAAACAAATGGCTTTTTCTGAATGGAATCTAGAAGACGAAGAGAATGCCTTGGTGCTGAACCCCAAATGTGCGAGGAATACTTCAGTAGAGGTCAGATTTGAGCCTTGTACGTCGTCAACAGTTGATCAGGAGTAAAAAACTTTCTGGCTTTCCACAGAAAACCTAGCCTCTGGCTTGCCGACTTTGCGATGTTAGCAACATGGTCATGCCAAGACATATTATTGGACACCGTGACTCCCAAAATCGAGATGGAGGGACTTGGTTCAAGGGTATTTCCGGACATTGTGATGGGATGATTTGAGGAATTCATTTTCTTGGAAAACGTGGCACTTTGTGTTTTTTGGGCGTTGAACTGAACAAGATTGTTGGTTCCCCACTTGCTTTAAGATCTCTATTGATGGAATCAACCTGTTCCTGCCTGAGTCTATTTGTATCATTTACCGAAAGTGATCGATAGGATGTGAAAGTTGAGACAAGTGTGCTATCGTCTGCGAAACTGTAAATGTGGTTTGTGGTGGTTTTCAAGAGGTCGTTGATGTGTAAAAGAAATAAGGTGGAGGACAGGATGGAACCCTGGGGGACCCCGGCATTGGTTTTAAACGCATCAGAAGAAATACCGTCAACTGCCACTTGTAAGGAGCGATCATGCATAAAGCTCAAGAGCCATTGGCGCAGTTTAGTTGGGAGACCGTAGGCAGATAATTTACTTAACAATGCCTGGTGCCAAACGCGGTCAAAGGCTTTAGATATATTCAAGGCTATTGCACGGGATTCACCAAACTTTTCAATAGTGTTTATTCAGAGCTGAGTGACATAAGCCAGCAAATCTCCAGTAGATCGAAGTTGTCGAAATCCATATTGTCTGTCATGGATTATCTCAAATTTCTCCAGATATTTGATGAGTTCTGTGTTAATCGCTTTTTCCATAACTTTGAATATGACTGAGAGCAATGCAATAGAGCAATAATTTGCAGGAATAGTCTTCTTTACTTTTTTCGGAATCGGTTGGACTTTAGCGTTTTTACACATGGACGGAAATACTCCTTTGCTGTATGATAACTTGAAGAGTCTACAAAGAACTGGGGTGAGCTCTTGAGCACAGGTCTTTAGGACAATTGTCGGAATTCCATCTGGTCCTACTGCCTTATTAGAGTCAAGATTTCGTAGAATTTTCCTGATGATGCGATGGCGGATAGCGCCCTCAGGCATTGATGCGTTTATTCTAGGTATCGTTGGGGGTTGTTTTCCATTGGTATCGAGGGTTAAGTTAGAGCTGAACATTTCGGCCAGCAGATCCGTTTTTTCTTTGATAGATACCGCTGTTGTGCTGTCGGACCTCTCGAGTGGTGATAAAAAAGAAGTTGTGAATTTCTTATTTATGGCTTTAGCCAAAGACCAGAAGGTCTTTGATCCAGGAGGGGCATTGACAAGCTTGTTGCATATTCTCGTGTCGTAGGATTCTTTGGCAAGATCGATCGTTCTTTTGCAGGCGAACCTCGCGTGGACAAAGGCTTCTCGGTTGACAATTGTCGGGACTTCGCACCAGAGTAGATGTGCTTGATTTTTATCACGCACCGCACGGTTGCATTCTTGGTTGAACCAGGGTTTGGGGTTGAAGATCCGTCTTGTACCATAAGGAATGTTTGAGTCCATACCTAGCCTTATGATTTCGGTTACAGATTCTGCACATTTTGATGGGTCTTGTGAGCGAAAGCAGACATCTTTCAATGGAAATTATAGGTAAAAGTCCCTCAGTTTATTCCATTTGGCTGATCTATAATGCCAGACAATAGAGGTACCAGGCGTGATTTTGGGCGGGGTTGTTTGTTTGGACGTGGCTGAGATGAATTTATGATCAGATTTACCGAGCGGAGCGGTTATAGAGACTTGGTACTGGTCGGGGTGTGTCGTGAAAAAGAGATCAAGAATGTTGGTTTGGTGATTGGGGTTATCGGGTAGGCGGGTAGATTCTTCAACTAGCTGGGTCACTTTGTGGCTTATTAAAAAGTTTTCAGCTTCTAGACCGGCGTTGTTGGTGCGGTTGGATCTCAGCCAGTTCGCGTTGTGAACATTGAAATCACCCAAAAATATAATCTCTGTGTTGGGGTCGTTAGTTTGCAACAGTTCCAGCGTGTCGGAAAGATGTTGAAAGAGGTTGACGTAAGGAGGGTTCGTAGGAGAAAGATACAGGCAGCAGAGAAATTTTTGTAAGGTTAACTTGAACCACATGACCTCTAGGCCGTCCTTTGGTTCTAATTCTAATTCTAATTCTCAGTGCGCATGATCGGTACTAGCTGCATATGCAACAGGGTTGGTTTTAGTGATATTAAAAACATAAAAAGCTTAAGTTAAAATTACATCTGTATTTTTCGACAAAGCTCATTAATATGATTAATATAATTCGCTAGAATTTTATTATTACCTTACAATATGACTTTTATATGTTGGGTAATTTTATCTCCAAGTAGTAAAATGTATTTGATAAGACTTGGGAAGAATTATTGATAAACATATAGAGTGGGCTGGCAATCTAGTGTAAGTATATATAATACAATAATTGCAACCCAGACAGAGACAATATAAGACGCAATTGCTGAACTTTCTGACGAAATCAACTAGGTTACTTTATGACCAAGTATCCAAGAAGCGACGTAAACGGCGGCGGCCATGGCTACCGAAAATGTTGTTATGGACGCTCTCTCGTAAAGAAAGTCTGTAAAAACAAAGGCTGTGAATTTACAGGCTTTAGCAGTATTTAAAAAAAGTATTTTTGAGCTGTAAGCGATGCTGCATAATAACAATAAAGCAATCTAAGAGAAATAGTTTACTTATGCACCAACGTTACAGGATTCTGCAATATCTCTCAAAGTAGTCCTCGTTTATTTATCACGGCATCTTATAGAAAGCAGGTATTCGATTCTGTTTATAGCTCATGCGAGTGCTAGATCTACTATCCGTCTTGTCACTTAACGTTATGTGTGGCCTAGTGTAAAGAAGGACTGTCGTTTGTGGGCGAGGTCATAGATCAAAGGTGTCGCGTTTTGTCCATGCACTCACACAAAATGGTTGTATGTATGGTAGTGAATGTTGGGTTTGGCAGAATATGCATGAAAATAAGTTTATTGCTTCGGAGATAAGTAGGCTGAAAAGTAGCCGTTGGATAGAGTTAAGAAAAGTGAGATAAAGGAACGCTGCGGTATGAAATAAGATGTGGTTACCAAGATAGATAAAAGAATTCTTAAAGAATTTGGACGCGTGAAGAGAATGGATGAAAGAGGATTAACTAAACAGATTTATACGGCAAGTGTTAATGGACAAATCGGTAGGGATCGACCTTGGCGAACATATCTCGATCAGATTGTTTTGAAGAAACGCTAGGTCAAGAGTACTAACAACCGAAAAACAAATATAAGAGCGATGATAAAAGTAGATGAAGCAAAATATGTGTATGTTGTATGTGCATTTAATTTATAATTTTACTTGGCAAAAGAAATAGTCAAAATATTAACAGTTACTTCTTTTTTTAACAAATAAAACTAAAAAGTTTATTTCTAATCATTGGAAACATAAAATTAGACAGACTTGCCTGTAAAGGAATCACAGTGGCATTCAAATCAACACTAACTGTAGCCATGGAGGCTCTCCTGGGGTTGCCTTCTTTTCATCTAGTGGTGCAGAGTGAGGTAAGGCTTGGTGCATCCATTCTGCAGGATACACATAACAACCTGAATGTTGAAACAGAACACATGAGTATCGTCAGAATTGTGATTGGGATCGCGTTGGAAACGAAGACGGACATTCCGAAACGGTACCGCTTCAATGACTAATTCAAGTTGCTGATACCAGACAAAACTGAGTGGAACGGCTCCCAGCTCAAGGACATTCTACAGAGAAAAATCTGCTATATAGATGGATTCAAAACTGAGAATGGAGCGGGCGCAGAAGTGCTCTCAAGGAACCCAAACACTGGCATCAGCTACTCGTTGGGCACCCACACCTCCATATTTCAGGCAGAGGTGTATGCCATCCTTCAATGCGCGAAGGAGAACAATAAAAGAAATGTTAAAAAAGCGCATATCAACATCCTGTCAGACAGTCTAGTGGCACTTATGGCCTTGTACAGCAAGGAAGTGACGTCCAAATTAGTATGGCACTGCAAAGAACAACTGAAAACACTGTTAGACCGTAATAATGTCAAACTGATATGAGTTCCGGGACACCAGAGAATTGCAGGTAATAAAAAAGCAGATAAACGGAGGGTGGATTAACCATGTGCGATATGCTGATAATACAGTCAAACTAGCCAACAACATAGACGAACTGCAGCGCGTCATGGAAAGAATACAGAAATTAAGTGAAGACCACAGTTTTATCCTAAATATATCAAAAACAAAGTGGATTATAATAAGCAAAAATCAAACACACAATAAGCGCATTACACTAAACAACCAGATGATCAAACGTGTGGAATCATACAAGTACAATGCAACAGAAGTAGCTTGGCGGGCGACTAGCCTCTAAAATAACAAATATTCGGCTGAATATATTTCACATTCGTAAACTTCTTCCTCCGATTGTACTTGAGACTCACGATTACTAAAAATTTCGTTGTCGCCGATCGGATCGTTATTCAAATGTTTTCGTTGTGCGCATATTTGTGTGTTCTTTGCCCGCCAAGCTACTTTTGTTGCACTGTACCTTGCTACGCTGATCAATGCAAGATGGGACCGGGCCACCGAAATCTAATTATGGAAAGAGCTCGAGCATTGTTCAATAACATGAAAAGTATATTTAGAAGCAAGGATCTATCCCTGCCCCTAAAAATAAGGTTAGGAAAGCGCTATGTGTTCTCAATTCTGCTCTACGGAGCAGAAGTATGAACAACGACGAAAGCCATAATAAAAAATTAAACGCCTTTGAATTGTGGATATACCGCCGTATCCTTAGAATTTTGGGGACTAACCACATAACTAATAAAGAGGTGCTGCGGCAAATTGGAAAAGAAAGAGAAATTACACTCACAATTAAAAAGAGGAAACTAGAATACCTTGGGCACATAAGACACATAAGACATTAAAAATATCGTCTACTCCAGTAAAAGTTCAAGGAAGGATCAACAGTAAAAAAAGACTGGGAAGGAGGAGACACTCATGGCTATACGCCGGTGGTTTGGACTTGAACTTCTATACAGTTATTTAAAAATGCCGTCAATATTATTAAAATTGCCATGCTAATAGCCAACGTCCGCGACGGATAAACCACGCTAAGAAGAAGATTATTTTTAGGACATTATTTTAATTAATTAACGATAAATTAAAATTATTATTACTATACCTATTATTTAAGTAGAACTGACATGAGTCGGAGCAGTTATTTGAATTATTAAAAATACTTTATTTATTTATTTCGTTTGGTTTTCGCATGGTATTAAATAGTTCACTGTTACATTTAGAGGTTTTAATATTCAGGTTGCTCTAACCATTCTTGTTTAGTGCTTTATCACGTTCTTTAAAAATTAATTTGAGGTTGTCGGTAAGCCAGGCAGCAGGTGGTTTACTTAATTTTATTGTTTCATAAGGGACATGCAAATTAAAAAAATGATTAATATTATCTTGCAAAAATGTGACTTTGTGATTTATATTATTAATATAAAATGTTTAATAGATCCTGTTGGAAGTCATCTGCATTGAATTGTTTGAAATCGCAAATGTTAATAAATTTTTGCTTAGATTTCTTAACAACAACATTTATTAAACAAAATGGCATTCTATTGTAATCACTGATATCTAAAGGGACTGTACCACTATTAAAACATATTTTTTTACAGTTGATAAATATTGGGTCCAAACATGTTGCAGAAGCTGCGGTTATTCTTGTTGGTTTATGAATGAGATTAGAATAGCCATATGTATCAAAAGTTTTGAACATATAATTATGTTGAAGCATATTAACATTCAAGTCACCTATTAATCATATTCAGTCAATAGTTGGGGATCATTCAAAACATTTAACATGTCACTGATTCTGGTGTTGGGGGGACGATAAAATATGGCAAAAGAGATTTTGTAGGTACTAATCCCAAGACTAGAATATATTTTTAAAATTTATATTCTCTAATATATTATCAGAAGTTACATAAAATAAAGAAGATCGAACATAAACACATACACCACCTCCAACTCTATTTAAACTGTCTTTCCTAAATAATGTATAACCTGGAAATGAGACGGCATCGAAAGTGATTGCTTCATTTAACCAAGTTTTGGTTACACCTATTATATTATATAAATTAAGAACTAGTTGACAAAAATTCAGAAAACTAGGTATTAGAGATCTTGTATTTAAGTATGCTATTTTAAAATGTTTTGTACAAGCCACAAGTATCAATTGATTTTAATAAAACTGAACTTAAATAAATCTAATATAATATAAATCTGAAAAAAAAAGGATAGTTTTGTAACAGTCTTAGATAAAGAGTAATGTTGGGGTAATCACGAGGAGGATTTTTTATTCTTGAAAGACCTAGTTTCCTTAATTTTTCTTGTTGTTGTGTATCCAGTTTTTGATGTAATATTTTTAATATTTCCCAAGGTGGGAGTGAAGATTTTTTCAGATTTTAATTTAATTTTCTTCCTAACTACCGCTTCCTTACTGTTTGTAGGGTTTCCGTCCATAAATACTTGATCAGTATCGTCAGTATGGGTTGTCCTGGGTGTAGGGGTAGGTGTAGAACAGTTGGGTTTAGGTGAAAGTTGCATTGTGAACTCGATTTTAACTTTTTTTATACTTGCCCCTTTTAGCTGTTTAGCGGTGTAAACTTCACCTAAGTAAAGTTTTTAATGTAAGCCTTTAAGTTCTTTGCTTTAGCTGCTTTGAGATGACGGACTAGTATTTTTGTTATGATTTGGTCTTCATGACTGTAATTGTTTGTTAAAGTTATTTCCAAGCTCCTTAGTAGCTTTTCTGGAATAGTTTTTGTTTTTGCAGGAATAACACGAACTCTACAATAATGGTGCTTTTATTACCTATTAAATATATAATTTATATCAGCTGCTGTTAGATGGTTGGGTAAGATGTTGTTTAACTTATTAAATGTTTCATTTAGAAGATTCTTTCGACCTGCGTAGGTACCAAAAAAGAACGATTTTGTTCCTCTTTCCGGCTCTTTCAATACACGTTATTTTTTTCTCTAGATTTCACATTTACTTTTTAAATTGTGCACTTTTTTTAGGAACGATTCATTAATTAGCTTAATTTCTAATTTTATTTTTGACGTTTTAATATTAATTATTGATTTTAATTAGTAAAAAAAATCAATCAGAGTTTAACTTTTATATTAAAGCAAATAAATTTATCTGAGAGAGCATAAAACACTTTTTAATTGTTTTGAATATGCATTATTTTAACATTTCCCAAGTTATCTTTATATGTATCATATTTTTGAACACTCACTATAATTGGCTGAATTTTCTTTCTCTTTCGGTATAACTTTTTAATTTATCGGTGCACTTTTTCTCACTTAAAACTTAGTAACTTTATGAGCAACGTATTAGTTTTAAAATTAATTTATTGTTAAGATAACAATTGTCCGAACTACCTGATAGTCTCGTATTTTTGGCTTAATAATTTGACAAAAGATCGCTCTTTTACTATATTAAATCATGTGTGTATTTACGATTTTTTATAAACCCACTTTAAATACCAGTAAATCTTTTAAAATTGAGTCACAATCAATTTGTGAACCCTTATTTGTATCTCTATGTTTTTCCGTATTCACCCTCGGTTCACGTAATCTGTTTTGGTTTTCATTTTAGACCCACTGATTGATGAGAGTCACAGGACCCTTCTCGACATAATCGTCATGGCGTTTGACAATTCACAGGACATAATTAATGGTACCGCATCACCTCAGTCTTTATCTGGGTTTTGTGGTGACACATTACTTGGCAGATTTCCCATTTACAACCCCTGAATTCCTTCAGAATTTCAATCTGTCAATTTATACGAAGGTGCTTGAAAAGGATCTCCCTTTCAATGCAGAAATCGGAAATAAAATTAAATGGAATTGAATATATTACATTTCCTTTTGTCACAAAAACTTAATTCATTTTATTCTTTTTAATATAAATTTTTATTATTTAAAAAGAAAAATAATTTTTTATTTATTACTTAAAATTCTTCAAAATATATTATAATTTGTGTGTAGTAGTTTAGCGTAGACATTGGTTTTATCAAAGTATTACAAACTTAAGTTTTAGTATCATATTTGGGATGAGATAAAAATAGATATAAATTTAACTAATTTTTATGTAGTCAAAATTTAGTAAATAGTCATAACTAACGTACAAAAGTTTAATCCAAAAATATTTATTTTCTATAATATTTTAAAAAGATATATTAGATATAGATTATATTTTTGCAACAGTTGTCCTAATATTTTATATATTTTTATCATTTTTTTTTTAAACAATTTAAATTAAAAACCATCATAATATTTGGACTGTGAAAATAATAACGCCATAAAATAATAAAGTTTGAAAAACCATTGTGGTCGATTCCCACTAGACGTGTAAGGAAGCGGATAGGCAACAGCACTGTACATGCTCGGCATGGTTAAGGTTTTCAGATGTTATTCACACTGTAACAGGCTTGCAGCGAGTTGGGTTAGATTAGATTAAAACGGCGGTTCGAAGGGAACCCACTTAGGTCTATTCTATGGATGGCGGTGTGTTCCTTCTCTACCGTGAGAACCAGTTGGAACTTTTAATAAAAAGTGTAAGGTATTTATTGCTTGCTGAGCTGAAATTAGATAAATCAAAGTTTGGTTGCCCTAGTATAGAAAGCCGTTTTTTTCTGGAGCAGGGCAGTGGCAGAGCATATGTTTTTTTTTTTTTTTATGAAAATAGTCGCAAAAAGGGTATACCTATCGAGTGGGCCGCGGACGGCCCGCACTGCCACTATTAGAAGGGGAAGGGATTATAGATAGGAAATGATTGTGGACACGCTTTTTAAAAAGTTGTAGGTCATAGTTCTCTGGAAAAACTGATTTTGAAAGCTTATTTCATTTCGTAGCAGCCCTGTAAAAAAATGATTCTTGATGAAGATTGGTCCTTGTAGTGTCAATCTTAAGAGTAAATGGGTGAGACTGATCAGCGTGCCGAGTTCTTCGGCCGACTGTGGCCAATGGTGGTACAAGAGTTTTTATTTCTCTAAAGCATCTGCCATGGAAATATCTGTAGAGCAATGACTGGTCTGCAACTCTTCTTCTATGTTCTAGAGGGTAAAGGGTATCTGTGAGAGTTGAGCTGTTTATTAAGCGAATGGCTCTTTTCTGAATGGAATCTAGAAGACGAAGAGAATGCCTTGGTACTGAACCCCAAATGTGCGAGCAATACTCCAGTAGAGGTCGGATTTGAGCCTTGTACGTCGTCAACAGTTGATCAGGAGTAAAAAACTTTCTGGCTTTCCACAGAAAACCTAGCCTCTGGCTTGCCGACTTTGCTATGTTAGCAACATGGTCATGCCAAGACATATTATTGGACACCGTGGGAACTTGGTTCAAGGGTATTTTCGGACATTGTGATGGGATGATTTTAGGAATTTATTTTCTTGGAAAACGTGGCACTTTGTGTTTTTTGGGCGTTGAACTAAACAAGATTGTTGGTTCCCCACTCGACGATTGCTTTAAGATCTCTATTGATGGAATCAACCTGTTCCTGCCTGAGTCTATTTGTATCATTCACTGAAAGTGATCGATAGGATGTGAAAGTTGAGACAAGTGTGCTATCGTCTGTAATATTGTTTCCTCCTTTTCCTCATCGTGACAGCTTCTACAGAAGTCATGTCGTAGTTCTGCGACTCCCATGCGCTGTACATGGGATTCACCTGCTCAGTGTCCTGTTATTGCCGCGATCGCATTTCCAATGGACTTCCTGGATAGAGTTAAAACATCATTAGTTTGACGTAGATCTAGTTTAGGCCAAATCTGTTTCGATAATGTGCATGTGGGTTCATTTTGCCACCTTTACTCGGCTTTTTAAACTATTTAGCTGTGCAGGACAAGCCGGCAGTTTGCAATCGGTACTCCTTGCAGAGGTAAGACAGATACAGCTGGAAGGGTGGTGCCCATTCTTGCTAGCTCGTCCGCCTTACAGTTGCCTGGTATGTCACTGTGTCTGGGTACTCAGACAATGTAAACTCTAAACTTAGCTGCTAGCCTCTTCAGGGCGGCTCGGCATTGCACCGCTGCCCTAGAGGTTAAGTAGACTAAATTTAGTGATTTAATAGCAGCTTGGGTGTCGCAAAGAATGGATATTTCGCTAAACTTTTGTTCGTGACGAAGTGTCCAGACAGTTGCCTTCGTAATGGCTGTCTTTTTGGCTTGATACACTCTACAGTAATCACGCATACGAAACGACAGGCTAAGTGAGGGGTCTTCTGAGAGTTAGTTGTTAAATGCCCCCTCAATGTCAAGAAAGACTGCTAATAAGTATTTCTTTAGGCGAAGAGAATTCTCAGCTAGACTGTAAAGGGCTGTCTTTACTGACTGTCCTTTACAGTAGGCGTGTTGGGAGTGGGAAAATTTTTCTTCGTCCAGGAAGCCTCTGATGTAAACATTAAGTAACCTTTCTAGTGTCTTTAACATAAAAGACGAAAAAATTATTGGCCTCAAGTCTTTTGAGGTACTGTATAAGGGCTTTCCTCATTTAGGGATAAAAACGACTCTCACTTCCCTCCACTTAAGTGGTACATATGCTAGGCTTAGACATGCCTTGTATATGGCTTCTAGCCACGAAATAATTAGGTCCAATACCGCTTGTAATTCCGCTGGTATTATGTCATCCATACCTGTTGACTTATATGGGTTAAAGCCCGTGATGGCCCCGTTGTGTAATAATCGATGGGCCGATTCTAAGCGCGTTGCTGTTTGCCTCTGGCTTCTGGTACCTTTCCTGTTGTTGTCAAGGAAAGTGGGTATCTACCAGGGTCTCCAGTGTTCTCTACCGTGACTGTCCAGGTACCATCAAGTTTTTTAAGATGGCCCGGTGTAACTTGAGTAGTGGATATGATTTTCCGTAGTCTGTTGCTTTTTGTCAATGCTCAATGCTCAATGCTAGAGCAAAATTTAGACCAGAATTTTCTTTTAAGAAGCCTTACGCTTTTTTTAAACAAGTTTAACTTGGTCCCCCACTCATTGGTTTATTTGCCTCGTTGAACGCTCGTCTACAGCGCCTCCTAATGCCAGCTATTTTAACTGACCACCACAGGGGCTTAGATTTACCTCTGAGCTTTTCGGCGACACAAGTGGCATTCATTGCCCCATTGCACGCCTGAGTTACCCGTTCGACCAGTTGATTCAGTTCGTCCCTAGAGGTAGGGATCTCGGAAGTTCGCTCTATCAGCAGCTGGGAGAAGTGCAATTTGTACTTTTCCCAGTCAAGGCAATGTAAAATCAACAAAAGTTATACAGACTATAAAAGTCTACAAAGAAGAATTTAAAATGAAATAAGAACAGCAAAAGAAAACTGGCTGACTGAAAGATGTTTGGAGGCAGAAAATCTAAGCAAACTAGGAGACAGTTTCCATCTCCATAAAAAGGTCAAAGAAATCGCTGAAATATATAACAATAAGGATATAAGTTTCATTAAGGATGAAAACAATGAAATAATATTGGACACCGAAAAACTGCTACTAACATGGAGAAAATACAACATTAGTCTTTTCCACGATGACAGACCAGGAAACCCCGAAAATGAAATAATAACGCTATCAGGACCAAGTATATTAAAGAGTGAAATTAAACATGCCATAATTCTAATGAAAAATAACAAAGCGTCAGGCCCTGACGATATGTACTCAGAAACGTTTTATTTGGTTAGCGAACAAAACCTTGATATCATTGTCCGACTCTTTAACAATATTTATGACACTGGACATATTCTTGAGGACTGGCTCCGCTCTACATTTGTCACACTTCCAAAATCAAACAATGCAACCGTATGTAAAGACTACCGTCTCATTAGCCTAATGAGCCATTTCCTTAAACTCTTTCTTCAAGTTCTACACACGAGACTGTATAGGTGTGAGGAAGTAAGTGGTGCTAGTCAATTTGGATTTAAGAGCGGTTTTGGAACAAGAGAAGCCATATTTAGTCTCCAAACATTAGTGCAGGATTGCCAGGATCAGAAAAAGGACGTCTTTTTGTGTTTTATTGACTACGAAAAAGCATTTGACAATGAAAAACATAATCTCCTCATATCATATCTAAGGAATTTGGGACTGGATAAAAAGGATATCAGACTTATAGGTAATTTGTACTGGAACCAAAGAGCGAAAATCCGAATTCAGAATGCAGGAAAAGCTGAGAATTTTAAAATAAAAAAGGGCGTCCGTCAAGGGTGCATCTTGTCTCCGATGTTGTTAAACTTGTATGTGGAAAGAGCATACACTGAGTCGATCTCCGACAGTTCCATAGGCATTAAAGTAAACGGAATTCCCATAAACAATATTCGATATGCGGATGATATTGGCGGATAGAGCAAATGATCTACAAACTCTACTAGATAAGGTCAATGAAGAAAGTAAAAGACTGGGTCTGAAAATTAACATCCGTATAACCAAATGTGTGGCCATTAGTAGAAACGATACTTCAAATACCACAATATTCATAAATGGAGAGAGCATTGAACAAGTCACTCAATTTAAATACTTGGGATGCATGATCAACCAAAAATGGGACCCAGATCAGGAAATAAAATGCAGAATCGAGCAAGCAAGAACAACGTTCTTAAGACTTAAAAAATTTTGACAGATAAAAACTTAAATCTCAGACACAGATATAGGATGGTAAAGTGCTTCGCCTGGTCCGTTCTCTTGTACGAAGTCAAGGCATGGACGCTGAAAACAGCAATTATTACCAAACTTGAGGCCTTCGAGATGTGGAGATGTGAAAAACTGGCTATCTTGGACACATACTACGTGGAGAACGTTATTATTTCCAACGTCTTATGCTCCAGGGTGGATTAGAAGGAGGAAAAAGAGGATTAGGTAGAAGAAAATTATCCTGGCTACGATACATACGACAATGGACAGAAATACGGGACTTCCAGGCAATGCAAATGCTGCAAATAATAGAATCATATAATAAGAAAAACGATGGACGCCTACGCGGAAATCTGCATGGCACTTTAAGAAGAAGAAGAAGCACTTGCCTTACACAAAAGTGAGAATCGGCCTTTATAGGTATCTCTTTTAAGCAATAGACCGTCGCCAGGGCGCAAGATTTGAATGTAAACAGCACCCAAATGCGTCGTCAGCAATAGGGTTAACAGGCAAGTAGTAAGGTCGTAATAAACTTATTACGACTCATACAATTTTCACATTGGTTTAATATTACTTAAAATTAATAAGGCTCTTCACAGAAATGTTTTTATGTTAATTACGTTTAGTAATTACGAAAGTAAAATTAAATTTAGCAAGTTTAAAATAATGTTGTGTAACAAAAATGCAATTATATTCTATTTTATTGTCATTCCCAGCAGGATTGTCATATTTAATTGATCGGATATGTCGTTGTATGTTGGAGAATAATAATAGTTTGTAGAAATAGTAAATGTTGCATTGGTATTAAATTTTACTTATTTAATCTATGACAATAATTACTGTTTTCTTGGTAATTGGCAATTTTTTTGTTTGGTGATAGTTTCAATACTAAAATTTTTATTTAACTTATCGTATGCGCAAATTAGCGACTGGAAAGTAAAGTAAATTTTAAAGAAACTGCTCTGGTTCGCTAGAATACTAGCCATGTTAAGAACGTTTAAAATATGCACTATTCAGGGGCAAATCCTTTTTACATTAGGTTTATTTTGACTTTAAGCTCGGGTAATGTCCAATATGGGTTGTTCCATTTATGCCAAACTGTTTTAATATCATTACGGTTAGGGTTAAAAAATAACGTTTAGATTGTTTCTAATCCATTTTTTGTGGTATTAGCACTACGACAGAATAAAAAATGGAATTTTCTTCAACATTTAGCTTAACAATACCTAGTAGTAGACTGTTTTATAAAATAATTTTATTATATTTCACAACATTCATAGCACCATCAATAAATTTAAAGCATCCTTATCCTAACGCAACCCCAAATTATTACTTCTTTTAAAAATTTTGCCGTACGTTTTAAGCAATGCTTCTAGAAAGCCTCTTCTCTAGTGCAAATCACGCATTTGTGGTAATCTCCAACATACATACATATAGTCACGCCTTTTTCCCGTAGTAGTAGACAGAGACCATTTCTTTTTAGTTACCACGGTTCTTTCCCACGTCTGTCGCTTTTTTTACTTTTATCAGCGATTTTATACATGCTTTTCGATTGCTGGCACTATTGAGATACGTTCGTTTAGATCGATTTGCTCAGTTACACCCGCCTTATAAATCTTTCTCTGTTAACACATCTTCTTTTACACCAACTCATTCCCTTATTTCACTATCTCACTTTATTCATCGAAGTCACTCCGGCTATTCTTCTCAGACTACTCATCTCCGCAGCGTTGATCCTACTTTCTTGTTTTTTTTGCCAAACTTAACATTTACTACCATACATAATTGTAGGAACCAGCACCCCAGTTCACAAACTCATTTACTTGTTCCACTTATTCTCACTCATCAGCACCTGGCAGTTTTTCATGCTATCTTATTTTTTAAAAATCATTACTTTTGTCTTGCTTACATGTAGATCCCTTAAATTTTTAGAGCAATAGAAGAAAAATATATTTTTATTAGAAACTCTTTTGCTCATACCTTTCTTTGGTGTATCACATGGGTATCAAGGATGCCAAAAGAATAAGTGACAAGAACTAGTGAAGCATCCGTATCAGGAAAGGTAATAGAGTATAAAATCCTGTTGTTATATTCTCTTTTAGAGCTTCGATACCAGCCTGTAAAAAAAGAAACGTGTTAGGAATGTAAACGAAATAAATAAGGACTTTGGCCAGGATTCTATAATGAGAATCCTATAACATAGTAAAATTTATTGCAAATAAAACTTAAGCATGCCTATTCTCTAGAAAAGCCAATCTTATAATACCAAATGGTATTATGTCAGGCAAAACCATACCGAGCATCGAGATTGATGACCTTTAATCTTCCATTGGCAATAATTTTTTGGACAATTCAACTCATGTATAAAAAATCGCATATGGCCCAGTGCAATTATCACAGCGGCAAATGAACTAGTGGTTTTTTCACTTATTTATTTGTTTATCAATTGATATCACGTTTTACGATCAAGGCGACAGTGCGAACAAATGTCGAACTCTAAAATGTCAGTAAACAATATAAATTGCACTCACCTACATTGCAAATTACATACATTTTTAACTAAAAGGTGAAAAAAATCAGCATAAAAACTTGTCTGCTGGAATTGGGCTTAAAAGATTGATAACAGCACAAGCATTACAGAAAATATAATGGATGATGGGAATTTAATGACCACTGCAGTTCTTCATTTAAAATTTTAAAAACTTTGATACGTTGATCTGCTCTCTCAAGATGTTTACAAGCTGCAGCTATTTTTGAATTAAGTAAGGCATCTTCAGTACTCAGTTGTTTTTTATCTGTCAGGAAAATATTTTACATGAATCATCAATAATAAATACTTTGTCTACCGTAATTTTATTTACTTTGATCAAATATCAACTTATCATATGCACGATCTCCATATGGTTTACTAATAAAAGTAATTATTCCACCAGGTAATATACATGTCATAAACTTTATTGTTTGGTGGGATTTATACTGTGAGTAAAATTTTATACAACAACATAAGCATTTTGGTCTCTGAATATGGATTTCTGTACAATCAAGAACAATTCGAACACCCAAAAAACCTTCGAAACGCTTAGGCATATTATTTTGTATTTCTATTAAATCAGGAAACCGTATGCAGGATTTCAAGACCTGACTTAAAATTGGCAACAATTCCTTTCGTTGCCCGGGTTTCGAAAACAAATGGAACGAAAGTTTCGGATTTTTTTTTCCAGGAATAAAAAAGTAGCACTGAAAAATATCGACTCATTGAAACTTTGAAATCAACTAAAAATACCTTAAAAATTGATAAAAGCAAAAAACTATCTCCTAGGTAAATAAACCGAACTACTGACTAATTATAGTTTAGATTTTTCCACCAGATGTCGTATCGCCAATTATCGCGGTGTTGGTTGCCAAAATAAATAGTTTGACATGTTTGTCAACAATATATTGAATTTATAAGCAGTAACAATGAGTCAAGTTAGTGAATCTACAAACACCAAAATTAGTCTTTAATACAGATGCGACGGTAAGGTTCACTTATTCTGGAAAAATACAGTGTGTCCCAGATTCGCTTTTCTATACAGAAATCTCGGCTCCTATTATCCCTACAGTAAAGGTTAAATGGGGAAAGAGAAGAAGCTTGGTGCATTAGATAACCTGCTTTAGATTCACGATCGGTTAAGTGGTTATGGAAATATCGGCAAAAAACCGAAAATGGCGGTTCTTCTTTTTTTGTCAGTAAATTCGAAACTGTTAATTTTACAGCTCTCAAAATTTGACATTTTTGGGACACTTTTTTAAGACGAATACGATAGCGTGTATGACATTTCTCAATCGTCTTTTGTTATTCCGCAATCTACCTCATCTTTCAATTGTCTTGTAACCGCCATATCGGATTTTTCGATTTTTGGAAAAAGTGTATAAAAGAATGGAGTATCATTAAAATATTGCATTTCTTAAAGTTAGGTCTTAATTTTTCTGAGGACATGAGTTATTTGTCAAAAATTAACATTAATAAGTAATGCTTTAAAAAACGCATGAATACACTGAATTTTCAATAGGGTATGAACGTAAATAACGACTTTTTAACAAATCAGATGTTTTGGGAAAAATTCTTAACTATTAGTGTGTTGAAAAAACAAGTGAGAAAAATCGTTGTTAATTAAATTATCAATTTATAGATTTGTAAAAGACGTCCATTTGCATCGTTACATTGGTTACTGTATTTTGTCCAACCCTAGCAAGTGTATTTCAGTAAATTTTATAAATGTATTCAAAACTCTTTGTCGAAGAATTTCTATAGTTGCAGGAAAATTCACACACCTTAATCTTTATGTGACCCCAGAGGTAGAAATCCAAAGGCAAAAGGTCAGGGGATCTAGTAGGCCAAGATAATGGACCATTTAATGAAATAACTCTTTTATCAAACTGTTCTCTCAAGAAGTTTCTTACTTAAATGGTGTAGTAAGCCAAGCATCCATTATGTTAAAAACAGGTTATTTTAAACTCATCTTCGGTTAAAGTAACTAGTAAAGCCGGTACACCCTGGTTTCGCAAAAGCTCTTTCCGTTTAGTTTGTAGTCAAACAATAATGGTCCTATAAGTCCATTTCCTGAAATGATTAATAATTTATAATGGATGCCCAATTAAAAAAGGTAAGTTAGATTGAATTACCAAAGACCCCACACCAAACGTTACTTACAAATCAGGTCTGTAGACGTCTCTGAGCAACTTCGTGGGGATTTTCCACAGCCCAATGATTTTTATTACACTTCCTAGTATACCATTTACAGAAGCTCATTCGTGTTGCAAAATCAGTTTTCTTAATTCCTTGAACTATTGTGGGTTTGTATGTATGGTACTTATTTTTATTTAACACTCTCTGTATCGTTGATTTCGACACACCAATTTCCCTTTTAACAGTTCTTTCCGATGCACTAGGGTCTTCGTTGACAGCTTGTAAAATGTTTTTGTCGCGATTTTTATAATTTTATACGCTTCTAGGTTGTTTAAAGGCCTCATGATTGATTAAATTAACTACAATTTTTCTGAATTGGGTTTTATGAGGCTGCCTTCGTTCGGGATATATCTCCAAATACCTTGCAGGGGTAATGTCGTCGTTTTTTCGTGACTGCAAGTACAGCCCTAACATGTCAAACTTTTCTTCATTTTAATAGGAAATACCGGCCATTTTTAACAGGTTTCGACTATTTTTCTGTCAGATTTGTGATTTTAATGAGACAAAACGTACTACTTAATAAAACACAACTTTAATACTTTTGAATTATTTAACGTCAAAGTCAGAGCCTTTTCAGATGGAAAAAATGTGCAATCTTTTTACAAACAAATGATGGCTCATTAGGAAAAATTGGAACCTAACTTTAAGAAGTGTAATATTTCGATGATACTCCAATATTGTATGCACTTTTAATACATTACTACACTGGAAATTTTATTTTCTTTGCAAAAATCAAAAAATTTAATATGGTGGTTATAAGACAATTAAAAGTTAGGGTGAATAGCGGAATAAAAAAAAACCATTAAGAAATGTCATACACGCTATCGTATTTTTTTTAGAAAAGTGTCCAAATAATATCGCATTTTAAAAACTGTCAAATTAACTGTTTCGGATTTACTGGAGAAAAACAAAATCCTCATTTTTGATTTTTCGCCGATATTTCCACAACCAATTAACCGATCGTTAATCTAATGCCGGTTATCGAATGCACTAATCTTCCTCTGAAACTTTCCCCATTTAACCTTTGCTGTAGGTATAATAGAAACCGAGATCCCTGCTTAGAAAAGCGAATCTGAGACACTCTGTATACAACCAACTTATAAAACTTGAAAGGCAGCTAACGATTCAGTGCAATCCCTCATCCATAAATTTAATTTGCAAGACCTAGTGAATAAAGCCGAACGTATCATATCTAACTTAATAACTCGTATTACATAAAACTCAATAAAGGGAAGATCGGCTTTTTATTAATGCCAGAATTCCAAATTATCCATCCAAAAAGTTTTTTAGCCAATCTTGTTTTACGATGCAAACTTTCCTTAGTCTGCGAGGAATAAAACTTGCTTTTAATACGGAAGAAATGTAGTTAACCTAGTTGATGTATAACCAGGTAGAGCATTAATACGTTAGAAAAATTCCTGAGAGTTTTATACCTTTTCGGATATAAGCTGTCAGGATAAAGCTGTCAAATTGACTTATTTATTTGTAAAACATTTGTATTGCTCAACCCAACTTAATTTCCGGTTTACAACAAGATTTATTTAAAATGTCATCAAAAAAACGGAGAATTGCCTGGTTTCACCCAAGCCATTTTTTTTATTACAATAATCATTGTCTTCTTTTTTTTATATTTTATTACTATTGCGGCAAATAAAGTTAGAACCTTTATCACATTTTACTAAGTTTGCAAGTTTGCAATGTTTTTTAATTTAAAAAAAAATTAAAAAAAATTTAAAATTTTTTTTTATAATAAAGTAGCTGTGAATAATAAAACAATTGATATTTGTTTTCTTTATTTATTAACTAAAATTTAAAGTACGTGTTTAAAATGGCCCCCGTTTACTTTCACATACAATCGAAATCTTTTTATTAAATTTTTGAGGGTTCTTCTTAATATTCCTGGTTGGTTATTGAAATTATCAATCTTTTCTTCCATTCTGATTTAAATACTTTCGATATTTTAAGGGCGGTCCATACAAACTTTAGATCTTAAATATCCCCATAAAAAAGTATTTAATGGGGTTGAGTCGGGACTGTTCGGAGGCCAGCGAATGGTTTCGCTTCTGCCAATTTCTTCTTTAATCTAATTTTAAAGGAGCTCCACGTATCGAATTCCTGTTATAGACCCATTTTAAAAAAAAATTCAATATCCGATTTTTCATTATACCGCACACCTATTGATTTTCCACTAGATCTTTTAATTAGTATTTTATTAAAAAATTTGGATTTTATTTTAACTGGGGCAACATAAATCTACAACATTCTAAATGCATTTGTTTGTCCAAGTCAAATAATTTTGAACCTTCGTATATTTGAAATCGTGCATATGATATTGTTGGAAATTAGTAGTTCCAACTGTACAATACCTCTATGAGAAATTCCCTGATTTTTAACACTACTCAGTACGGCCCTAACGCCGACAAAAAAATCACCTAAAAACACGTGCATCTATTATCCCTCCAGAACATTCCAAAATCGTCGCGCGCAAGTGTCTAAATCAACTACGCGATCACGTGAAAAAGACGGTTAGCACTAAGCCACTGGGCTTCCGTTATCTAACTCTCTTTCGCATTTCGACCATCAAGCAATGCAGAGCATCGCTTCGCTTCTCTTTCGCATATCATCAGCCGAGGAATGAACACCACTAGCACCGCTTTAAAACACCACGTGGTAAAATGCATCTCAATATAATCAGATAAAATAAATTAAATTTAAAGCTAACAACCAGTGAAATTATTCTGAAGATACAGGAGGCTTAAAACTGTGGGCTCCATGTATTAAATTACACAATATATTCTCGATGACAAGTGTGTTGTTTTATTTAATGTGATAACAAAATTCACCGTGATAAGACAGTAAACCCTTTAGCCTATAGTAGGTAAAAAACCAATCGAGCCAGCTTAACTGAATTATCAAAGGAATCTAATATCTACGTTGCGAAAGACGTCGTCAATAGCGAGAGTGATTCGAATATCAAAGGTTAAGGTGAAGCTGCCCACAACTCAGCGCATTTCTCTAGCTTTAGGCTTACTCGCCTCTCGTTAGCTCCTCGTCGTCGTCACCGGCGCGCTCAGATATTTTTTAAAATATTTTGCACTTTGCAATATGAATATTGCATGTCTTGGCTACAATCTCGTATGGACTTACTTGGATTTTATAAAAAAAATGTGTTCATTTTACTCACCTAACATAAAAACTTTTAAATAAATATACCTTAAAAATACAGAATTATATTTAATCCTTGATTTTTATTTCCTTAAACATTCGTGGGTATTCGTTTTTATAAATCACTTTTTCGTAAACGTTTATATAAGTTAACAAATGTTTTCTCACTAAGAAATCTTTTGTTGGGGTAAATTCACCCATTATCATAACGCGCCAAATGTTGGTTTTGATTACTTTTTATAAACGCATTATTTACTTTTTCTACCTCAGAGTATATTATTTTAAATATATCATTTCTCAAATTATGAATAAGTGAAATGTCAATGTCAAACAAAACAATTTAATTGTTTTATTATCCACGGCTACTTTGCTGTAAAGAAATCGCAGCAATGTCGCCTGGCAATCTACAGCTGCCTTAGATTTATACGAAAAAAACCATATTTTTTGAAAACTGACAAAGATAACCTCAATAAAGTATATATATATATATATATATATATATATCATCATCATCAATCAGCCTGTCGCATCCACTGCAGGATATAGGCCTCCCTCATTTCTGCCCACTGTCTTCTGTCTTGAGCGCTCTGCATCCAGTTTGTAGTCATTCTTCTGATATCGTCCGTCCATCGCGTGGGAGGTCTTCCCCTGTTTCTCTTGTCAGCCCTTGGTCTCCACTCGAGCAGCCTTTTTGTCCATCGTCCATCTGTCATGCGGGCCACATGTCCAGCCCAGTTCCATTTGAGTTTTGCCACCTGATAGATAACATCCGTGACTCCTGTTCTCGCCCTTAGGTTTTCATTTCTTATATGGTCACGGAGTGACACACCAAGCATCGATCTTTCCATCCTACGCTGGGCTACTCTAAGCTTCTTAGCGGATGTGGCTGTCAGAGTCAAAGTTTCGGCTCCGTAGGTCATAACCGGTAGAACGCACTGATTATAGGCCTTTCGCTTCAGACACATTGGGAGATTGCTCTTAAACATTTCCCTCATTTTGCCAAATGCAGCCCAAGAGAGCGTAATTCTTCTTCTTAATTCACATGTTTGATTGTCTCTCGAGATTTTTATCTCATTACCAAGGTATGTGTACTTATCCACCAACTTTACCTCCCCGTCATCAATAACAATATTTCCACTAGGAACCAGATCCGTCATATATTTCGTTATTGATATATTAATTTTTAATCCAACCCGAGCACATACCTCCTGAGGATCTTTCAGCATTATCTTAATATCCTGTAGGCTGTTGGACACCAAGGCTATATCATCTGCGAAGCGCAGGTCTGTTAGGTTTAATCCATCTATATTCAAGCTCTTTCCGCTCCATTCAAGCATTCCAAAGTCGTATTGCAAAATGGTGGTAAACAGTTTGGGTGACATAGTGTCACCGTGCCTCACTCCTCTACCTATTTTTATGAGGTTGGTGTTTTCGTGCAGTCTTACCATCATGGTAGCATTCTTATATATGTTGTATATTAGCTTAGTGTAACGATAGTCGACACGGCATTTTTGTAAGGAGTTTAAAACTGCACTCATCTGAACAGTGTCAAAGGACTTGTGGAAGTCCACAAAGGCAATGACAAGCGGTCTGTTATACTCTATTGATTTTTTGATCAGGGTTTTGATGTTTTGTAGGTGGTCATTTGTTCCAAAACCTTTGCGGAATCCGGCCTGTTCTATTGGCTGGTAAAAATCGAGTTTGTTTTCCTGTCGTGTAGTGATAATTCTCGTGAATAGTTTATAGAGATGACTGAGTAAGCTTATTGGCCTATAATTTTCCAGTTCAGCTGTATCACCCTTCTTGTGAATTAAGATCACGATGGCGTTATACCATCTATCTGGTATGGTGCTGTTGAAAAGACAAAGATTGAAGAGTTTTGCTATTTTCTCAAGTAAACAATTACCACCCTTATTAACTGCGTCGGCAACTACGCAGTCCACTCCAGGAGCTTTGTTGTTTTTTGTTTTCTTTAGTGCCAGATTTATTTCGTCCAGATTGATATCAGGCAATAATTCTGATCCTTGATTAACGATGCCTTTTCTCTTTGTCAATATCTCCGGTTCTGCTTCTAAATTTATTTCATCTTGACTTTTATATAATAGGCGGTAGAAGTTCTTAACCACTTTTAGAATATCTTCTCGGTTTGTTGTAATATGCCCCAGTTTATCCCTTATCTTTGTCATTTCTTTGTTTCCGCTTTTTAACTTTCTACGTAAGACCCTCATACTTTTATTTTCTTCCATTGTTTGTTCGATCTGATTTTGGTTGTATGTTCTGATGTCGCATCTTATAGCCTTTGAAACTTTCCTGTTTATTTGTCTTAGTTCTTCAGCAGTAGTTAGTTTTCCACTCCTCATGTCTCTTCTTTGTTTCATTTTCCGCATAGTGGTATCACTTAATTTCGATTGTTTCTTGGTTGTTGGGCAGTATTCGTTTTGGCTCTCTAGTATGGCGGTTGTGATGGCCTCGTTCAGGACATTTATGTTTTCTTCTGTCTCAGTGCCACTTAACTTATTTGTGATGCATTGCTGGAAGCCAGTCATGTCTGATGGACTCTCCCATGTTCTGTTACTGTTGGTCTTTCTGATCAGCTTATGTCGTTTCTTATCAACGTCAATCGTTACTTTGGCTCGAACGATCCTATGGTCGCTTTCAGTGGTTATTCTGTTCAATACTGATACGTCTTTAACTATGTATTTTTTATCAGTTATTATAAAATCTATTTCATTTCTTGTTCGTCCGTCCGGGCTTCTCCACGTCCATCTCTTATTTTGTCTCTTAGGAAAGAAACTATTCATCTGGAATAGGTTGTTTTGTAACAGGAAATCAAGCAAGGTATCGCCCCTATCATTTCTTTCTTCTAGTCCATGGTTCCCCAGTGCAAACTCAGTATCGTTCAACCTTGTTCCCATTTTGGCATTGAAATCGCCACATAGGATAGTATAATGTGTTTTTTGACCACTAAGAGCATCCCTGATGTCATATTCGTTCTGTGTCGTTTGTGTATCAGAAAGCCAGTTCCTCCTACTGAGCTATTGTCATCTCCTACGTAATAGAAACTGTGCCCAGATTTTAAAGTAACGAGCTGTTCACCACGCCTTCTAACTTCACCAAGACCCACGATGTCCCATTTGATATTTTCCAGTTCGTACTCAAGTTCAGTTAATCGTTCTTCTGATAGTAGTGACAGTGTATTGTATGTTGCAATATACATAATTTTTTCCTTTCTGTATCTCTTATTCTTAAGTTTCGTTTCCAGATGATTTCGTTTCCAGAATCCGTGGGACAGACTGATTTAGCATCAGTGCAAGATTCTGAAGGTAATCTTCTACTCGCCTGGGGTATGTGAGTTTTTATAACTCGCATTTTCATAAGGGGTATTTTGCCGTAGAACACCACGCTGGCTAGGCGTCTTGGTGAGCGCATATTTCAGCCGCCCAATCTAGGTCAGACGCTGTTTGCAGCCGCCCACTCTGGGTCAGTCGCTGCTAATCACCATATCTGGTTACCCTCACTTGGTTCAGCCTGTGGGTCAACACAGTTACCAGGGTGTGGCACTTGGAGCCATCAAGTGGGAGTTGGGTGTCTCGTGGGGACCAGTTGTTCCAAACCTCCGCCCGCCTATGACGCTTGGAGTGACCGCCTAGAGCAAAAGGTACTACCCCTCCAACACAACCCCTACACCACTACATCACTATTACATTGAAAAGCTCTGATCAAGAATCTCAAAAGATCCATTAGAAAGGTTTTTAGACAAAGATAAATAGAGACATGAAATATTAACTGTTTAATATTAAGTCTATGTATTATTTTAATATAATAGCTGTAAATTTTATGTATCTTTGTAAGAATAATATTAATTTGAGTAATTTAATAATGTTATAGCATCAGAAAACTTGCTTGTCAAAAGGTAATATTGTAGAAAGAATATTTTTTTTAATTTGACCTCTACAGAGACAGGAAGTATACCCAAATAATCCAGGTGGTCTCTTTTATCTGAAAATAGCAATATCGGTTAATATTAAGAAAAACAAATTTTGAAAGAAATTAATAGTTATGAGATACCCTGTATTATCAGTATATTATTATCAGTATATTATAAGAATACCAATGTAAAGAAACTTTCAAAACTTTGTTTATTTATAAAGAATTGTCATTGCCAACCCAGAATTAACAATATTTATTTAACAAAATATGTACAGATTAGAACATAGTTTATCGAGTAATCATAATAATTTGATTTCTATTTAATTTAAACTTATAATGTAAAATACAGAAGTGTTAAATGTTATATATATATATATATATATATATATATAAATATATATATATATATATATTTGAAATTAAAGGAAAAAGCTTTACCGATGAGAAAAATAAAATGCAAAGTGTTTCATTTAAAAAATATAAGTGTATATGAAATTTTTAGTTTTACGATGTTCTTTGCATTTTCTAGTACTGAATTCTAAATGCCCTCAAAAAAAACTTGATATTTGCCCATTTAAACGTTTTTGTAAGACCAAACTAAGATAGCTTTTGATTAAATTATAAACAATCATTCGGTGGTACATATAATAATTTAATGATACATTTTTTAACACTTTCAGTAGGAACAAAATTTTAAATGTTATTTATACAAAGTATTTTTTTTAAGCAAAAATTTACATATGAATGATTCCAGTCAGCTTCCAAAAGATTGCATAAATTTACAATTATAATATAAAACCTACAACAGTAAATGATAATTGGTTTTTTTGCTATTTTAATTTGAGTTTTGCATTTATTGAATCGTATTGTACTATTCATTTTTAAAAAGTTTTATAGTATCACATGAATTCATTGATTTATCATGCACACCAATTTTTGAATGCATAATAATTGCTTATTCCCATTTAAAAATGATTTATTTAATAAATTTTTAAACATTTAAAGGTTAATTTTTTTTACGTTTATTAAACCTAAAAAAGTAAATACCATTTGATTATTATAGAGTGATTTACTTACATTTGTTAGTGATCACAAAAAAAGTTATTTAATCGGGTAAAAATATTAAATTAGCTTATAAAAATGTTAATTATAATTTTCAGATACTTAAGCTAGGAAGTCCCAAATAGTACTGTATTTTTTAATAAACCTTTTAGATAGGGAAACCTTTTGTATGTAAGACAGTTTTGTATTTAGGAAAATTATAATTATAAAAAAACTCCAGCGCTTAGAAATAAAATTGTCTATGGCAGTAAAAGCAATCTTTGTTAACTCAAATGTGAAATAAGTTGTGATTCGTCGGTTTTGTATTAGTGCAGATAAAAAAGGTAATTTTTAAGCTAATTTTAGTCTTTAATCTTTATAGCTTCCAAAAAGAAATTGTTGATATTTTGTACCTTGGCCCTCCATTTATCTATGTACTTTGGACACTGGCTAAGGTACATCATGTCGGTTGTACCTTGGACAACAAATTTTTTAGACCGTGCTTTACCTCCAGAAAACTCTTTTTAATCTGTTTATTCAATTGTTTTACCTTCTGCTCAAGCTAAACAATCTCGAGAAGCCACGGCCCAGGTTAATCATCTGCTGCTTCAAGAATTTTCTGCACAGGCTGATAATTGGTTGACCCAAGAATGTTCTATGCAGGCTTAAGAATTATTAACGCAGTGTTATTGTCCAAGAAACTATTACCCAAATCGATCATTAGCTTTTAAAACCCTCATCGCAGGCTGCTGCTAGAATTATCACTCTTTTTCTAATTCCTTTATACCCAAAAGTTAGTAAGTTAGTAAAAAAACTTGGAAAAAAAAGAGAAAAATAGATTAAGTAAAGAGACAAGTATTTTTTGGGTCTAATTCTGTAAAATCGAGTTATTCCATCCATGACACTGATGATTCTTGTAAAGTTAAACTATGTGATTGTAAGATAGAAAAAGAAAATGTTGAGCATAAGATTGGAGATAATTATTTATGAAGAATACTGTGTACGTCAGATAAAGTATCTAAGCAAAAAGGATGTTTTTATAAAGTCGATGTCAAAACCTCTAAAGAACTGTAAATGGCCCGATAAGAATGATTTATTATATTTAAGGTTTAAGATGTGATGTGATGTAGAACTATTAACAAAAAATATAAGAGTCAAGAGACTGTTCCTTAGGATAATGTTTTTTTTAAAACAGTGCTATTTACGTTAGTGTTAATTGTTAATTACAGGTGTTGATATGATCAAATCAAAGTAACCGCAACCGTTTATTTTTAGTTGACCCAAGTATGGGTAAACAGGATATGCGCATACTCTGCGGGGACTTTAATGCTAAAATAGGCAAAGAGCCTAGCCTATACCCCACAATAGGTAAACACAGCCTACACAATATATCCAACGACAATGGCTTAAGACTCACAGAAACTGCAGCAGCTAATAATATGCTAATAAAGTCAACCATGTTTTCGCATAAAGACATCCATAAGCAAACCTGGGTCTCAAACGACCATATTACACGCAACCAAATTGACCACATCATTATAGATGCCGTCATGGTAACAATATTATAGACGTAAAAAGCCTGAGAGGAATAGACGGAGACACAGATCATTACTTAGTCAGAGCAAAAGTCAAGTCCAGAATATCTAGCCACAAATACAATAAAACAACAATAAACCCACAATGGAACATGGACGAAATACACAATGCAGAGAAACAACAAAACTATAGAGAACAACTTGAACAAACCTTGAACTCTGAAAGAGAAGACAATGATATAGAACAGCTATGGGAAGCGACTGCCGAAATAATAACCAAGACAGCTGGCAAGATCTTTGGAAGGAGTAAGCAGAAGAGGGCAAAAACATGGTATGACGAGGAATGTCGGAAACAACTGAAAAAAAGACAAACAGTAAGAAAGACTTGGATACAACTGCAAACAGACCAAAGTAAAAAGGAATATGACGACTATCGAAAAGAAACAAGAAAAATAATACGCACAAAGAAAAGAAACTACGAACAACAAAAATATGAAACTATGGAGAGAGACCGGCCCAAACCAGGCTCCAGAGAATTCTACAAAGCAATTTCCTCTGAGAAAAGAGGGCATAGAGCTAATTCCATCCACACACTGAGAGACAACCAAGGCCGCATGATAATCGACGGTAAAGAAATAACTGAAGAATGGAAAAAGTATTTTAGAGACCTTTTAAACATCATACAGAAAGAACAGCACAAAGAAGAGATCTATATCATAGCGGACATGCCCGTCAAAAATCCTTCCTTTGAAGAAACCCAAAAGGCCTTAAATAAGCTGAAAAATCACAAAGCGCCGGGTAAGGACGAGATACCAGCAGAACTTCTGAAATATGGGGGAGACGCACTACATCGCCAAATCCACCAGCTAATAACGCACATATGGTTAGAAGAAAGGATACCAGCACGATGGAAGGAAAACATAATAGTGCCCATCCACAAAAAAGGGGACAAAACAAAATGCGCGAATTATAGAGGAATCTCACTCCTAAACACGGCATATAAAACCCTCTCAAACATCATTCTTAGTAGACTAATCCCTTATGCTGAAAATGTCCTAGGCGAATATCAAGCCGGGTTTAGGGCAAACAGATCAACAATAGATCAACTATTCACGCTGAGACAACTTCTAAAAAAGGGATGGGAGTATAACAAACCCATACACAATCTTTTCATAGACTTTCGACAGGCATATGATAGCGTAGAAAGAAGCCAAGTATGGAATGCCATGGCGGAGTTCTCAATACCAAAGAAACTCATTCGGATGACCAAAGTCTGTATGGAGGGTGGAATATCTAAAGTACGTGTAAATAATAAACTGTCTGGCAGCTTTGAAATTAACAGTGGACTTAAAAAGGGTGATGCGTTATCTCCACTACTATTTAACCTTGTATTAGAGAAAGCCATGAGGTCGGCCGAAATAAAAACAGAATTGCTATCGGTTCAAGGTCCCAAGCTGTTACTCGCATATGCAGATGACATAGATCTCGTTGGAGACTCCATTCTTTCCACGAAAGGCATTTTCAACAAGGTGGAAGGAGCAACAAGTGAAGTAGGGCTGAAGATTAATGAAGAGAAGACAAAATATATGTGTATAAATAAAACGACACGAAGAGACAGAATAGGAAAAAATATGACGATCAACACCTTTAATTTCGAAAGAGTACAACGTTTTAAGTATCTGGGGGCCGTAATCACAGCGGACAACGATGTTACCGAAGAAATAAAAGACAGAATCCAATCTGCAAACCGCTGTTTATTTGCACTGAATAAGCTCATAAAATCAAAAAATCTCACAAGAAGTTCAAAGATCAAAATCTATAAATCCATCGTCAGACCTGTAATAACATACGGATGCGAAACGTGGACCATGACCAAAGCAAACGAAGAAAAGCTCAGACGCTTTGAACGAAAATTACTTAGAAAAATTTTCGGACCTCACCATGACATCACCACAAACCAGTATAAGATCAGAACCAATATCGAATTAAAAGCACTCTACAACGACACCGATATTGTCCAAGAAATGAAATCACAGCGACTAAGATGGGCAGGCCACGTGCACAGACTGCATAACGAAAGACTTGTAAAACTGGTATGGGAGGAGATTTCCACAGGCAAGAGACCGCTTGAACGTCCCAGAATGCGATGGAGAGATAACATTCAAGCAGATCTCCGGGAAATGAACATTCCATTTGACCCTAGGTTGATGGAAGACCGAACAAATTGGAAAAAAGTTGTACAGTCAGCCAAGACCCACCCAGGGTTGTAGCGCTACGTGATGATGAAGTATGGGTATCGTACAACTGGTACGGTTCAAGGTACATCAGGTCTGTTGTACCTATAACAGTTTTCCTTTTTTTTAGCAGCTTTAGTATCCATCTTTATAGAAAATCCACAGATTTTACCAATGAGGTATACAAGGTGTAACTAAAAAATAGGTCATAAATTGAACCACATATTCTGGGGTCAAAAATAATTTGATTAAACATAACCTACCTTAATGCAAATGTGTACACAAAAAAAGATGCAGCCCTTGGAAAGTACAAAATGAACATAGATTTTTTTCTATATTTCATGAGCTATTTAACATTTTGTAATAAAAATTAATAAATGGCTTTCTCATCGTGAAAGCATCTTTTTCATATAAAACCACGAAATCTGTACCGCACATAAAAATTTCACGAGGGGTTTTTGGTCTTAACCCACCAAACTTTTCTATGCATTACAATTAAATTAGTATTGTAACACCATTGGTATAATACATAATTTTTACTATATTTTTGTGTCACTTAGCACTTTTTCAAAAAGCCAATTTTTATCGAGATGCGGCTTTTATTCATTTACCTCAAAAAATTCTTCAGTTGGCTGTTTAACACTTGTAGTTTCTACGGATAAATATTGAACAGTTGCTTTAACAATTACATACTGTCAATTAAAGCTTTCGATTATTGTGAATTTTAAGAGTGTTAAGAAAAATTAAACTTTCTTTTTTTTATTCTAAACCCGCTGTCCATCCCAAAAAATAATTAAGAAGGACATGAACCATAATAATATTAAAACTTTCTGTTACAATGGTTTACACGTTTGCAGAAATGGCAGATATGCTTTTAATGCTGGGTAAGTTTGGTCAGGCTAAAACAAGGTTTCAGATAATTATCTGTAATTCTGGTAATCACAGGTAAATGACAAGGGAACAAAGCAGCAGCTGAAAGGCGTTATGTGAAAAAATATTCCAATTGGAATACACCAGACAGACGATTTTTTCTTTTTATTGATCGTCATTTACGAGAGGCGGGTACTTTGCGAATTAAACTTGCTGGTAATAGTGGTCGTCCAAAAATAAATACAAACGATAAGATTTTATAATTATTTGAAAAAAACCGTGGAAGCAGTACAACGGTAATAGCTACTCAATTATATGTTGGTCACATGATGGTTTGGAGAAGATTAAAAGAACCGCAGCTTTATTCTATTACTTTTCAACTGTTCAAGAATTACTAGATAAAGATTACCCTAAAAGAATGGGATTTTGCGAATGGTTTTTAAAGAAAAACTATGAAAATATCACTTTCAATATTCATACTTTGTTTACCAATAAAGCTACCTTTAATATAAATTGTATAACGAATCACCATAACGCACATTTATGGGCCGAAGAAAATCCTTACGCAAAAAAAGCGACTCATCACCTTTGACTTTTATTGTTAATGTTTGGGCAGGCATTATTAATAATAATTTAATAGGAACAGTATTTATTCCAAATAATTTAAATGATGCAAATTACTTGCAGTTCTTACAAAATAATTTACCAGTTCTTGAAAGAATTTAAGAATAATGCGAAATATATGGTATTTACAAGATGGAGAGCTCCAGCGCATTTCGATAACGAAGTTAAGAAATACCTTTTCGGTCTGTACCTCAGACGTTGGATTGGAAGAGGATCTAATGCACCTTTTTCTTGGCCAGTTAAAAGTCAAGATCTTAACCCTATTGACTTTTGCTCCCGGGGTTTTATGAAAGAGAACGTGTATTGGGGTAAAATAATCGACGAACAACAAATCGGGCGTTTAATCATTGATTGTGCAAATCGATTTCGTCAGAAAATCCGGTTTTTTTTTAAAACGGTACCGAATATGTATTCAAAAAAACGGAGGCCATTTTGATTAAACACATATTACAGTTATTCTAAATATTTGTACATATTTGTTATACCTGCGAATAACATGAATACTCAATTATACTGTTACTCAATATTTTTGAAGCATAATGAAAAAGAGATTAAAAAAACTTTTTGAAAAAGTACTAGGAGCCAAAAACATTTTAAAAATGATGTGTTAAACTAGATTAAACCAGTGGTGCACAATATTTATTTAATTGTAACGCATAGAAAAGTTTGGAGGATTTTAGTGGTTCAAAACACCCCTAAAATATTTATGGGCAGTACAGATTTTGTGGTTTTAAATAAAAAAAAGCTATTACAATAAGAAATCCATTTATTAATTTTCATGTTAAAATGTTAAAAAATTTGAAAAAATCGATTTTTATTTGGTACTTTACTGTAACTTTTTCTTTATGCACATTCGCATTAAGGTACATAAATTATATTCAATCGAGTTATTTGTGAATATGTAGTTTAATCAATGCCTTTTCTTTTTGTTACACCCTGTATAGTTTATTTAATTGATCTATCTATATTTGCATATCTTACAGGTCTTGTCATCATTTATTGTTTTAAAAGAAAATATAAGAAACTGGCCTAGGTTTCCTTTAAGAATTTTTCAAACAGCCTTATATCCAAATTATTTGATATTTTTTATTCGTGAAATTTACCTAAAAAAAGGGTTTTTGCATAAAACTACTTAGGATAGTGGTAAATATTTATATACTTGATGTATATTATATATTTCGCTAACACTAAATTTGTGTATTCCTATAAGCTTACAATAAGTTTAAAATAATTAAATCAAAACTTAATTTTGAATTTAAATTAAATGCATATAGGTACCTACTTCTAGTTTATTTAAAGATAAAATGCTTGCTGAAATCCCATAATACTCTAATACAGTATTTTGTTTTTTACCTCTTTTCAGGTAAAATTTTCACAAGAGAGAAACTGTATGGATAAAGTTAGTAATCGGATAAAGTTTCTAGACTTACAGTCCACTTCAAAATGTTTATTTATATAGGATTTATCTAAATCCCTCATAGTTTGATGTTGCTTCTTTAGAATAAAGGAAACTTGTATATAAAGCTGTTTCTTTTTCGCGTTATTAGGTCAAAATGATAAATAATAAATTAATTTTTGTACCCATTTTAAAACAATTATTTATTCGTTTTTAAAACTGAAAAATTATAAACAGTGATAGAACAAATAGAGAGAAAAAACTAACGTTAACAAATTGGGTCGAATTAATTATAGTCCTACCATTGCAAAAAATAATGCATATTGGAAAAATGGTAATGCAAGTTTATTTCAATTCTTATTAAATCTTTAAAAGTACTAAAGGTCATTATAATCTTTTGAAAAAAAATAATATTTCCTTTATTTTTGTTTTTTTAGTAATTTTGTTGTCCTTGCGTAATAAATAAAAAATAGTATATTACATACCTAGAGCAGTAAAGTAAAAAATTCTCAGGGTACATATTTGTAGGCTAGGACATTTCTTACTTTGCTGCCCAAGGTGTATGTACTATTTTTAAAATTATGTTAAATAATGCCACATAAAATTGTCCAATTATTTTGCTTAAAGGAGAAGATGGTTCCATAAAAGAATGAATAAAAACACTTTTAAACATATACTAAAGAATCGGTATATATTTTAAGTAGGTAACTTAAATAAAAGTTAACCTTACCTATCTAGACAAATTTTGGATTGTAGCTTTTCTAACGTAACTACTTAATGACCAAAAGATCAGCCTCTTTACAAACATTACCTCACTAATACTGTTTAGGATTTTAGTTTTTTCTTTAAAAACTGCAGAAAAACACACTTTGATTGTTTTCATAATTTTTATGTTAACTTGCTATAGACTTAAAACTACCAACAATTAGTCGAGTCACACCAGTTTTTAGTAGCCATTCATTTCTTCATTAATGTACATTTTAAACTTTTAATAGTTTTAATATTTTCACGTGGTATTTAAAATGAAGTTGATTTGAAAATACTTTATTTTAAAAAGACGCCTTTAATTTGTGACAAAAAATAATATCTATATTAAAATTTTTAATTAAATTAGAAAAAAATATTTACTTAATATTACAAAAATTATTGTTGGTAGTTACGCCATTTCCCGTAGGGGTAGGCAGAGACAACTTTCTTTTACTTGCCATGGTTATGTTATTGATCTATGGAGTTTTAAATCTTTGAATTATCTCGATTTGTAGAAGTATTTGTGACAGCAAATTACATGAAATTTTCTTTGTATTAAAAATACCAGCCGTTTGAAAAAAAGAGGGTGCTAAATTTTTCTACCCTTCATTTTCTTAACTAAAATTATTAATATTTTGCCAAAAGTAAAGGTCCTAGGGGTTTTTGACTGGATCAATCAATTTAATGAATCAAAAAATACAGATAACCTTTTAGAACTATAAAAATTAAAACTTAGGAACAAACTTATATCCGAATTAAAACTAATAAATTTAGAAAAACAACATTTACAGAATGGAAGTGATAAAAACACAAATACATATAGTCACGCCTTTTTTTCGTAGGGGTAGGCAAAGACCACTTTCTTTTACTTGCTACGGTTCTTACACAAATCTTTTGTGTCTTCCACTTTTATCAGCGCTTTTATACATGCTCGTTGGATGTTGCAACTTTTGACCTTGCTCTTCTTTAAAACGATGTAGATCTGATCGAGATACGTTCGCCGAAGTTGACCTCTACCAATTTGTCCATTCAAACTTGCCTCACAAATCTGATTTGTCAATTTTCTTTTATTCATCCTTTCTACGTGTCCAAACCATTTAAGCATTTATTTATTTTTCTTCACACTACAGCGTTCCATTATCTCACTATTCTTTACTTTATCCAACCAAGTCACTTCAGCTATACTTTCCAGCCTACTCATCTCCGCAGCATTATATACAATATACAAATACCACCTCGCAGTTCATCAAGATTTCTTTTTTTTCAAAAATCATTACTTTCAACTGGCTAAAATTTACTTTTACTTCATAATTCGTCTATACTAGCACTTATGTAAACTAAGGTTTTATGTTCGGGATTAAAAAGGGTTAATGTTGGTGCAGATATAATACGTGTTTTTAAATCATCCAAAATTTTCGTCTCGTCTTTTGTCCAACGCCATTTGCTTCTTTTTTTGGTCGTTTTTTGCGCAAAATCCGGAATAAACTTTTTAAAGGAACCCATCAGACCCAAGAATTGTCGTAATTGATGCTGATTTTTGGAAACTGGGCAGTTTTTGACAGATTAAATTTTGGACTTGTTCGGTGAAATTTTATTGCAAGTTATTTCGTAACCTTAATTACTGACATATGTGTTAACATGTAGATCTTGGCAATTTAAAATCGTAAAATCGTATTGACTTAATAACTCTACAGAATGAACTTGTTATCTTAATTGTTATAGGAGTTGACGTTGTGGGTTTTAAGTGGTTAAGCATGTGAAAAAACAATTCTTATATTTGTTTAGTATAAAGTGTAAAGTGTAAACTTAGCGTTTTAGTCTCCGTTAAATTCTTTTTCTTTTTCTTTTCTTCTCTTTTTGTTCTTCTTCACGTCCATGGGACTGAAAGTATTCTTCTCCAGCAATGCATCTATTTTTTTCAGTCTTGTGCTTTCATGGTCCACGATTTCGCTTCGTACAAAAATATTGGGATTATTAGAGCTTTAACCATTTTTTTTGGTGCTTAGCGTGATAGCACTGTCTTCCAGGTTTTTTTAAGGCTTTTTATTGCTCCATTTGCTATTTTTGTTTTTCTTTTTTGTGCAGCCTCCTTTATTTGTTATTAGTCCACCCAGGTACTTGTCACTGTAGAAAAGCTTTTAGCCGTTCATTAATTATAGTGAAAAGGACTTTGCTGTGGTGTGACAACAGAACTATAAGTCTGTAATTGTCACACTTTTCGTTAGATTCTGTCTTATGAAGTGGGATTAACAAGGAAGTAGTCCAGTCGCAAGGCCAACATCCAGTTTTCCAGATATCCTGACAGATTGTGTTCATAACATTTACACCGCTTGATTATTTTTGCCGATTCCCATCGATGCCGGGTGATTTTTCAGATTTGAGTCTCCTTATGGCGTTTCTGACTCCATCTTTAAGAATTGGGAGTTCCTGTCTTGCTTGGTAGTGAAGGTTTGCTTCCGTGGTTTTTTTTATACAGGTTCTCACAGTAAATCTTTTAAATGTCTAGTATATCTCTAATATCTGTTATCTTTTCACCTGCCTTATTTTGAATTGCCGACGTACGTGTTGCAAACTGTTTGTTAATCTTTCGGACAAGTCTGTATAAATCTCTAGTATTGTTGCCATCTGAATGTATCTGTGCTTCTCTACAAATCTCCTGAATATAGTTGTTTTTGTCTGTTTTGCATCCTTTTTGTATTTGTCGACTAGATGGTTGAATGAAGATTGTAGGGGACGGGGAGGTCGTAAAGTATATGCTGCCTTTCTAGCACTTCAACCTTTCAGATCTTTTGTGCATAACCCTTAATCTATTCGGGGCCCGGGATTCCGAGACTTTGTACAAAGTTTATCAGCTACCTGTGAGCTAAGCTCCTTACATTAAGGGGCTTTAAAAAGGCCACTTTCAAAAACTTTAGCCTTTCTCAGAAAAGGTCTGGGCATTCGCAAAGCAAATGCTCTGCAGTTTCAGCGAAGTTCTCGCAGTAACGGCAACTATCACTCTCTATTTTGCCCATCTTTTTCAGGTGAATATTTGTTGACTAATGTGTGCATATCTCTGGCGTTCGTCTGCACAGTTGTAAGTGTATCGGTCGTCATCCATTGTTGTTTTTTCGGGGATTGATTTACGGGTTGTTCATAGATTATTGTTTGGACTATCTTCTTTGTGGTTTCCCATTTCTCGCTGGCTGTGGATGTTTCCGATTGTAGGAGAGGCTTATTATGAGTTTTTATTTTTAAACTTTTCTCAAATAATTGACTATTGGTGATTTGCAGCTTTCTTGACATCTTTTGAATTTGCGGCTTCCATAGTTTTACTTTTAGGCGAGCTAGCAGTAATTTGTAATCACTCCTTTAATCTGCACCTGGCAATGTCTTTGCATTGGTTACGTGATCTATTAAAATGAAGTCAATTTGGTTATTTTGATTGCCATCTGGAGATGTTCAAGTGTATAGCCTGCGAATATGCGGTTTGAACATCGTGTTTGTGATTATGAGGCTATTTTTAGTACAAAAATCTATCATTATTTCACTTCTTGAGTTACGTACACCAATGCCGTACTTTTCAACTATGTTTCTCCCCCAAAGTTTCTCTTACTTTGGCATTGAAGTCGCCCATAATCAAGATTATTTCTCTATTTGGTATGGTTTGTAGCGTGTGTTCCAGTGTACCGTAGAAAGCTTTAAGTTCCTCTTTATCAGCTTTAGATTTTGGTGCACACATTTAAAGAATGTTTATAAGGACTGGTTTTGAATGTAATTTGATGATTATTTTGTCATTTACTGTGTTGTAGGCCGCTAAGGATTTGTAAATATCGCCCAACAGTACGACAGCACTGTACAGTACACCATTCTGCCATTATCATTGTTTCCAGAGGAGAATATGTTGTTTCTGTTGGTTGTTGAAAATTGCTCTCTTTTTTTCCAATATGTTTCAGATAAGTCTACGACGGTTAAGTTGCATCGCTGCAGCTCTCGTTCGACTATGTGTGTTTTGCCCGTTTGCAGAAGACCATGGACATTCCAAGTGGTAAGGTTTACGGTTTTTCTACCAGCATGATATTAAACTTCATTTAAGGCCCCTGGAGATCCGATTGGGGAATAATTTTTGCCTCCGGATTCTTTAACATTGATCGAAGCCATGTGATTCTCTCGTAAGAAAGTAACTCTTTGGTAGGTTCCCAAGAGATGTAGAAGTATTGGAAGGAAGTAAATTGGGTTTGGCTGAAGGAAGTGTGACAATGGTTTTCCTCGTGTGGTACAGGAAGATAAACCAAGACTCGCGAGGGCAGTGGCGCGTCCCTAAAGTAGATCTGTCACCTATCAGGAACATAGATGAGTATCTAGTCGATACCCTTCACAGTTCAATTACCGGTTGTCAGATGTTTCAAAGTATCTTTCTTATATTCAAATGTCATTAAGGTTTGATTAATTCTATAATACATAATATCTTTATTTTTCGTAAACATTTTTCCAATTAATAAATCAGCATTCCAATTCGTCTTAATAACATATAAAATAATATTTAATTAAACATTATTGATTATCACACTAGTCTTAACGAATTTATTTACTATTATAAAATACTGATAAATTTACCTTCTCTAAAAGTACCGTATATGAGGTCATTTATTTGGATGTCATCCAAAAGGAATACGTCCGTTGGATTTAATCCATTCGGAGTGTTTGTGATTGGCCGGCTTCAGATGAAATAGTGTAGGATAAAATAGGCGTTGAAACAAAATTGTTTTTCTGCGTGTTTTAGTGTTCTTTGCAAGAAATCATAAAAGTCATGATTTTGATCTTAGATTCGTCCAATTTTTTTCTTTGTGTAATTTGTCAGAAAAAGCGTACAGCACAAATAATTAAGTTTGTATTATTTATTCTTTTAAAACAAACAACGGTACATTTATTGCACTTGGTGAATCAAAGATTGCATTAAATTTTTCTCACAAACAAAAACAAATATTTATGTTTGTTATTGCGTGTCAGACAAGAGATAACTAAAAAAATAAATATGGTCACAAAGTGGAAAATGCAATAGATGTGAGATGGGAGTACACAATATTAGCGGTGTTCCAGTAAAGGTTGCAACTTTTTTAAAATTGAGTAATGCAAAGAATACCTATTTGATGGAGGAGGTAATATTAAGTCACTAAAGAAGAACGGGGGAAGGAAGTCAAGTAGTGTGGCGAAGTGCTAAATAGAGTGTTTACTTTAAAATAAAAATAAGAATGCAAGTAAAATATTAAACTTGAAAGGAGAACCTAGTGTCTGCAAGATAGATAATTTTACTTTACCAATAGCATCTGATGAGATTGTAGAAAATGTAACTGCGTCTGCATACACTTTTACATTATTACATGCTTTAAAATTTTTAAAAAGCAATATTGACAAATTGTACATTTAATGTTTCTTTATTAAATAAAAATATATAACCGTATTTTTTTTCAGCTGTATAATAAATATTTCATTATTTTAATGAGGTGTTTAACATAAAATAATTATAGTATGTTCTCGATATTTACCTAGGAATAATAAATAAATGGGTAGTTACAGTTGTTAACCAAAAATATTTTTGACAGATAAATACTAACACCAACCTGCCAATATTAGAAATGCAACCGTATTATTTAGCGTTTTTATAGCAACACTTTGCTTTGTTGAATTTTTCTGTAGTTAGCTCAGTACAATGATGGCCTAGTTATTTTACGTTATAAATACCTCAGTAAAATAAATAAAGTTTATCAGCAGGGTAAGTTCATAGTTTATCTTCATTAAACTTGGTACTTCACTCATAATATTGCGAAAAAAGGATGAAGTCACGTGAATGCTCTCCTAAATATAGGAAAATGTAATATAATATAATATGCTGGTAATAAAAACAATTCTTTACTGTTTGGTTTGCTATTGTCGGCAATGAAAATTTTAACTTGTTTATTAAATCAAATTTCAGTCCGGTCTTGAACCTGCCGTAGGCTAAATTCTTTGATGTGCCCAAATTCGTAAAACAGAAATATTATTTCTGACTTTAAGTATATATTTAATCATGATAAAAACTTTTTAAGTTTAAGTACATGTTTAATCAAAAAATAACTTTAGTACACAGTGTTTCGTTTAAAATAACTAAACTTTATGCTTTTCTGCTTTTTGAAATATTCTATATAGTTCTTAATATTTTTAAAATTTAGCACAGTTTGTACAAACAGATACATACCTAGTTATACTTATTTTTCGTATGTGTAAAAAGCAGAGACCACTTTTTCCACTTGCTACGGTTTTTAACCAAGAGTTTCGCTTCCTTTACTTTCATCTGTTCGTTGGCTCATACCAGTCGCTTCGTCGCATCGGTTGCTAGTAGGTACTCTTGACCTGGCCTTTCGTTAAAATAATTATAATCTGATCGAGATACGTTTGCCAAGGTCGACTTTAACCGACTTGCCCACTTACACAAGCATTTTAAATCTTCTTTCGTATATCCTCTTAACGTGTCCAAACCATCCATGTTCACATCTTTTGTAACTTCATCTTCTTTTACTTAACAATCTTCCCTTATAATACTATTTTTTACTTTCTTCATCAGAATCCCTCCAGCAATACTTCTTAGACTGCACATCTCTGCGATATTATTTATTTATTTATTGTATGGCAATACATCAACAAAGATAACGACTGCTCGCAGAAAATAAGAATTAGAATAAAAAAGGCAAGATCAGCGAAACAAATACAAAGAAAGATTACAAACAATCATCTAAATTTCGGATGTATTTAACTGCATTCTTTGTTTCATTCAGGAAATCATCAAAATTATATTTATAAAATACATTATAAAATAATAAAATTCATTAATTTTTGATACGAACAACTGATAAAATATACGAATTAAACCCATTTAGTTCGGTACTTAGCAACGCCCACATCTAAAATTGACAATATTTGATGTCTTGACAATGAATACAAAAACCAGAACATTAAACTTTTATTTTAATTCTACAGCTTTTAACAGAAATGTACAAACCGTGTTAACGTCATTAAAACGTTCATTACTTTTCATAGTTGCTATTTGATGGTGTTTTTATTTAATTTAATTATTTAAAATGTCTTGCACATTCAAGTGAAAATAATATTCTATTTAACCGCACATCAACTTCTTTTTCTACAGCAAAAGGCTTTTATTACATTTTTAGTGGGTCGATAAGTCGAAATGGGTTGGTTTTTAGCAATGTGGGTAACGCTGCTAGTAAAAGTAATAAAATAAAATTAATAAATTAATTTGTTTTTGCAAAAACGTAAAACTTTATCAGTAATAAACTTTTTGGGGAATTTTTAATGCAATATTAAAATTTGTGGAATCATAATCTTTAAAATGAAAAATTATATCTATTTAAAAAAGTTTTAAGCTTCGTGTATATTTTATGCTTCTTTGTTATTTGTCTTTCACTTAAATCATTAAAAAAACCTAAGATTCTACACTTATTAACAGAAAAGATTTGTTTGTTAATATTTGGACTTTAAAATCAAGATAAAATTGAAACAAGTGGTTGATCTATTGTGTTCACGATTTGCTTGACTGCTGAATCAATAGTTGATTGCATGCTATTATGAAATAAATTATAATGTATTCCGCTAATCTGCTTTTGGGGATTGGATTGAATCACGCTAGATTGTTTACGTCTGACATTTTTCTATGGTGCTGGAATTAAAGGCAGGTTCATTTTGTTGATATTAACTATAAGAAAAAAAAAACTTTAAACGCCCACAAAAATATATTAGAACAATATTTACATATTTGTTTACCAAATTAAATTATAATTATATTTTTTTTTCTTTAGAGTAACTATGTTATCTTACCATTTAAACCATTTAAAAATAATTTTTTTTACATATATCCAAATAAATATTAATGTTATACCATCCATTTTAAACAGCATTGTTAGTTTATTTACGGTGCTTTCATTTCAAAACCGGTCAGTCCAAATACATTTTTATTTTACGTAAATGTAAAAAAGTTTTAAAATGTTATTTTGCTGTTTTCAAGTGGCACCACTTTAACATTCCCCACACCTTCTTTTAAATGTCAAATACGAGGGTGGTTTGATAAGTTAGTGACCTTTTAAATAAAACAAATTTTTTTCCGCAAATAAACATTTTATTTTTCTACATAATCACCTTTTAGCTCGATACATTTAGTCCAGCGTTTTTCTAATTTTTTTATTCCCTCCAAATAATAGGTTTTTTCAAAGCTATCAAAATACGCGTTTGTTTCGGTAATGACTTCTTCATTCGACTCAAATCTCTTACCGCCCAGCCATTTCTTTAGGTTTAGAAACAGAAAATAGTCGCAGGGGGCTAAATCTGGAAAATATGCTGGATGGGGTAGCAGTTCGTATCCCAATTCGTGGATTTTTGCCATTGTGACTAGACAAGTGTGCACACGAGCATTGTCTTGATGGAACAGCACTTTCTTCTTCTTAGCCAAATGCGGCTGTTTTTGCTTCAAATCAACGTCGAATCCGTTCAAAAGCTTTGAATAATATTCGCTGGTCATCGTTTTACCTTTCTTGAGGTAATCGATGTGAATGACACCGCGTACATCCCAGAAAACTGTGGCCATGACCTTGTTGGCTGACAGACTCTGTTTCGGATTGTTCCTTGGTCTCTGGCGTGTTGTGATGGATCCATGTTTCATTCACAGTAACAAAACGGCGCAAAAATTCGTCCGAATTACGACTGAACATCGCTAAACACTCTTTTGAAGTGGTCACACGATTGCGCTTATGGTCGAGTGTGAGCAATCGCGGCACCCATCTCTTAGAGAGTTTTTTCATGTCCAAATATTCGTGTAAAATATGATGTACCCATTCAGTTAAGATACCTACAGCATGAGCCAACTCACGCACTTTCATTCTCCGATCATCCAATATCATATCATGGATTTTATCGACGATTTCCGGCGTGATCACTTCTTTTGGGCGATCTGGACGTTCGGCGTCACTAGTGCTGGTACGCGACCACAACGGAACTCTGTAAACCACTTCTTAACCATTGAAATTGATGGTGCCGAGTCCCCGTAGTATTTATCAAGTCTTTCCTTAGTTTCAGTGATGAATTTTTTACGTAAAAAGTAATGTATAATCAGCACACGAAATTCACTTTTTTCCATTTCCGTAAAAATTCACGAGGTTGTCTGCTTTGAACGGCTATCAAACACCAACTGCACGACGTAGCTTGCTCAAAATTAGAAAGTTGCCCACTGATAGATTATAGTTGACGACAGCACTGTTGCATTCGGAGTAACTGCGCGGGAAATTCAAAAAGTTACTAACTTATCAAACTGCCCTCGTAGCAACCCCTGCCTTGTGATACATCAAATGAAAACCCAAGAAAAATGCAAATCAGCCATATACACAACAATTTATTTTGCAGATAACATTCAACGTAGCAATATTAGAACAAAAACTGAAATAAATTAAATAACAATTAGCTCTTTAAATTTATTTACAGTAACTGTTCAAGTCACAGAGGATCTAAGTGACATAGGTGCCTATACGAATGGCCCATCCGCAAAATTGTAATGTAACTGTTTAAAATATGCTCTATTATTTTATAGGCAATAATACGAGTATAACCTACTTTAAAATATCTTAGATGGTTTGGACACGTAGAAAGAATGGATGAAGGAAGATTGACGAAACAAATTTATAAGGCGAGTGTGAATGGGCAAATCGGTACAGGTCGACCTCGGAGAACATATCTCGATCAGATCAACATTGTTTTAAAGAAAGGCCAGGTCAAGAGTACCAACAACCGAAGAGCATGTATGAGAGCACTGATGAAAGTAGAGGAAGCAAAAGATGTGTGTACGAACCGTAGCAAGTGGAAGGAAGTGGTCTCTGCCTACCCCAATGGGAAAAAGGCGTGACTTTATGCATGTATGTATGTATGTAAAATATCTTCTTGGACTCTTCGCAAAGTTTTGCTAGTAGATCGTCTACATTCTTTAGTTATTCTAGGCTTTAGTTCCCCAATGTTTTCTGGAGAAGTTTTGTAAACTAATGGTTTTAAAAAGGGGTTAATAATTACTGCGCTGGATCAAATAGGTTTCTCGTAATCTTTATTAAACTAAATTAAATTTAAACAATGAGCTGCGGACTGTACATATTACAAAACAAAACATAATAGACTGTTTAATAGATTGTAATTGACTAACTAATATTTTTACATTTATCGAATTATCTATTTGCGGCGTTGCCACGTTTTCAATAAAACACAATAAATGTTAATACATAAAAAAAATAAAAGTCTGAACAAAAGGCCCCACAGAAAAAATAAGTGGTGTTATTTATAAATATCTTGTTAGCCATTCTTTAAAACCCCTCTTGCCAATCCAATTTCTTATAAATCGTTCGTCTAGATATTGTCTTATAGCTAATGCGTAGTGTGATGTAGCTCCGTTCTGTTGAAGGTATATATTCTGTTTATCTAGCACCATATTTCCCTGTTTATTGACTTGTCTTTCCAGTGACTAAGTGATAAGTGCAACAATTTTATTTTCCAATAATTGTAGGTACCATTCTCCCGTAAGGTATTGGTTAATAAAAATTGGTCCAATAATCTCATTTCATAGAATAACAGACCATTCATTGATCTTCGCTGTTTTTTAACAAAGCCGTTTAAATAAAATGTTGATTCATCACTGAAACAAATATTTTTAATCAAATATGTGTCTTTACGCAACAGTGGTCATAGTTGTCTTTTCTGAGCTAATAATGAATTTTATAACGAAAAATTTTAATACTTTGTAAATAGATCAAACAGAAATATTTGTAAATGTTGATATTTTTGGAATGAAATAGGTGGGATCTACAGCAAAATGACTAAGTACTTTAATTTGTGCAGCTTTGTAGAGAACACTGGAATCATTATTTTTTTTATTACAAACAAATCCAGTTTCTTCAAATTTCCGTAACATCACTATGATGGTCTGGTGGCATACATTTCTGTTAGGATACCTTTTATTAAAAACTCAAGCTGTTTCTTAAACGCACTTGCTTTGATAGCCATAAATAAATATTATTACTATTTTTTCTCTCAAAAATAAACCATTTTAAAAAAGCTCGAGATGCTACAGCTACAAATAATGGCTAATTTAATGTCTCAACTAACTAACTAAATACACTATTAATAGTTTTAAAACAAAGAAACAAAATGATAAAAAAAGTCAATAAACGTAAAATGTATTCGGAGGTAAGTCGATGTGTTTTTTGTTTTTCTTACATTAACGCAAAATTAAAAGTTATTCGGACTGGCATTTTTAAAATAAAAGCACTGCACGAGTATATCTTGGTTTGCTAAAGAAAGTTCTAAATAAAATTTCATTATTTACCTTTGTAAATATTGGGTGTATAAATAGTTAAATAAGTTTTTGTCAATAGTGGGTGGCTAATTAACATATGTGGAAATCTTACTTACTTTTCTTGCTTACTGTGACACTTTTTTAGTTTATGTAATTTTTTTAATCTATTCACATTTATTAAAAAATAATTGAAACCACAGGAACTACTTATAACAAAAACTTATAAATAAACTTAACCAAACCATTTATTAAATATTAAAAAAAAATAATACCAAAATTAATTATTTTAATTGTAAAAGAAATACATTATGTAAAAACATAATACTTGTTTATGTAACAATAAATTTCTTTTAAAAATAATAATGCTTAAAAAAATAAATCGTAAGACTAGAAAATTAATGAATATAACAAGAAGTCTGCGTCCTCGCTCTTTCGTCGAACGACTTTATCTTTTCCCTGGAAAATTGATTGCGCTAAAGAACGTTAATGATAGTGCTGCGTGAATACAATGATGAAAGTGCTGAACGCTGATAAACCCTTGTCCAGGCTATTAGTTACCCACTAGGGAGCTGGGAGAGGAGTTTTTTTTTAAACCAGCTGTTATCAGAGATCAATCAACTTCTACAAAGACATTATGAATATATACCTGCAGAAGGACTGCAGCAGACCACTATCGTAAGCGCACAACATAATCTCCCAATGGAGAGAAACATGAGTAAGCACATGCACTTCTGATGAAAACCAAACATCACACACCATGTTGGTCAAATAACAAATAAATGGGGCGCTGCATAACTGTAAAAGCAGCCAGAATGTGTCAAAAAAGGCACAAATAAATGTGCATGAATAAGTGCTGTTCACTACGATTATTTAAGGTAGTAATTGTTCGGTTTGGCAAAGAATGCATAAAAGAAATATCAACGCCGCAGAGATAAGTATAGCTGGAGTGACTTTGATGAATAAAATAAGAAATAATGTAAAAAGGGAACGCTGTAGTGTAAAAGTAAATGTAGTAACAACAATAAACAAATGCTTAGATGGTTTGGTCTCGTAAAAAGGATAAATGAAAAAATATCAGCAAAACAGATTTATAATGCAAGTGTGTTTGGGCAAGTCGGTAGAGGTCTACGTAGGTGAACGTTTCTCGACCTGATCAAAATTGTTTAAAAAAAAGGCCAGGTCGAAAGTGCCAGCAACCTACGGGCATGTATAAAAGCGGTAATTAAAGTGGAAGAAGCAAGAGATATATGTAAAATTTGTAGCAAGTGAAAAGAAGTGGTCTTTGGCGGCCTCTGCGGAAAAAAGTCGTGACTTTATACTCCGGTCAACAGGAACAAAATCACATACAAATTGTAAACAGTAAACAAAAAGATGAACGTATAGATCTTAAAATTCTAGGAAACATATCGTGTTTTGCTTAGGCAGGTTTAATGGCAAACTTGCCCAAAAAATTCGCATCGCCTGAAATTTGAACTTAACAAATCGGTTTATAAAGATTTAAGGAAAACTGAAAAAACTGTTGACAATTTCATTTCATTAATGTTGCATTGTGAATTCCAATTTTGCATGAACAGACTTGTTGTTTACTGCAAATATAGCCAACAACAAGTAAAAAATGGATCTTTCAAAAATCAAAAAAAATATTATTTTTTGAGTTACAGCGAGTTTTTGAAAAAAGACATTTTTAAAAACTGGAATTTGCAGATCGAATAATATTTGAACGAAAACGACCAAGGCAGGTTTAATGGTAAACTTGCCCAAAAAATTCGCAAATGCGCGTCTAGTGAAATTTGAAATAAACAAATCGGTTAATAAAGATTTAAAGAAAACTGAAAAAACTGTAGACAATTGCATTTCATTAATGTTGCAGTTTGAATTCCAATTTTGCATGAACAGACAAAAACAAGTAAAAAATGGATCTTTTAAAATTTAAAAAAAAATATTTTTTGAGTTAAAGCGAGTTTTTAAAAAAAGACATTTTTAGAATAAATAATTAAACAAAAACGATCAGGTGCTTATTGTTTTTGTCGAAAGTTACAATTTCACGCGATCAAAAAACCAAATTCACTTTATTAAATTTTCATACAGAAAAATGCGTTGCAAAATTGTTTAATTTTTTGACACCGGATTTTTGCGAATAACTTTTTAAATTCTTTTTGTACATTCGGCAATTGGATATTCTTAAAGTGACGTATAAAATGCACACTTTGAAAAACAAAAGAGCCGCTACAACTTTAGGAAGCCAAGATAATTTTGTTTTTAATAAACTCCTGACAGCCCTGTGTATATCCAATTGATTTTGCTCTCATATAAAATTGTTCTTAAAGACTGGTACTTTATCAATACAAATATATATATTTTTATTTACATTGTAAATTTACAATTTACTTAAACAAGGTTATAGAGTAAATTGGTTAGTCCTTTGGGTAAGTGGCTTTATTTGGGCTCCAGCTCCAGCTCCGCTTCTGGCCAGCGTCTTTTATACTGTTTTTAATTGCGTTCTTGTATAGATTAGCGACTTATGTGTCTGAGTAAAATTTCATTGTAGTCTCTGTTTTTTTTTGGTCGGTATTCCGAGGTCATTGTGTAAAGTGTGATTGCTAACAAACCATGGGGCGTTTGCTATTGCTCGCCGCGTTTTTGATTGGAATTTTTGTAATATTTTGGTGTTTGATGGCTTGCTACAACCCCACAGTTCTATGCCGTATGTCCAAACTGGCTTTATTATAGCTTTGTAAAGGAGAATCTTATTTTCTAGCGTTAACTAAGATCGACGGCCAATTAGCCAATACATCTTCTGTGTTTTTAGTTTAAGTTGCTCGTTTTTTTGTTTTCATATGTTTTTTTCATGTCAGTTTTCGATCCTAGTGGAGTACCAGATATTTAACTTTGTTTTAAATTGGTGTTGGAATATTATTTTTTAAGACTTGGGAACAAGTAGTGCGTTTTGAAGTGAACGTGATTTGTGTAAATTTATTTCTATTTACTTTTATTCTTCATTTCTGCAGCCAGTTCTGTATCACATTTAGGTGCTCTTGTAAGTTTTCTAACGCTCTCGCTGGGTCAGTATTAAATGACATGATTGGTGTGTCGTCAGCGAAGATGGAGATTAAAGAATTGTCAAACGTAGGAACATTGGCAGTATATGGCGAATCATTTGCAGTTAAATAAGTAGCTACTTTTGTTATCGGAAGTACAGCACTAGGTACAGCAAGCGCGGCGACAGAGTGAAATCACTAATTTAAATCAATCGCGCTTGCAAAACTGTGTTTTTCTTGGGTACTATCAAACGTACTTAAGTCCTTTTTTACTTTATTTGTGAAAGATCGACGAGACAAATACGATTTTAACGATCCCAACATCCGTTAATGCTCTGCACACAAAATACACCTCGTTTATGCAAATATAGATGCAATAATTAAGTCAAGTAGTCATTATTAAAGGAGATGTTGATTTGATCGTGCTATTGCTTCAATTAGCTAACAAAATAATATATTTTTTTTTGAAAAAATTTAAGTGCGAGATGTGGACCGCTGGTACAACAATTACAGTTTACTTTATCTTCAAATGAAAAAATACGTCTTATTTTTTTATTGCGCTTCGGGCTGTGACTCGGTTTCATCGTTTTATAACCAAGGAAAGAACAAGCCGCTAAAACTTTTTGATTCAAAGCCAGCTTACCTTGCATTGATCGATATCATCTATAAATAAAATGCTCCAAGTGAAGAAATCGCCAAAAATATGTGTCAAATTATATCTTTTCTTTACTACAATAAAGTACAAGGCTCGCTTAACGAACCTCGTTACAAAAATTTAAAACAACAAACATACGATCAATTTTTTCTTTCAAAAGTCTTGCACCTACAGAAGGAGCTGCTTTCCAACACGCCTGTCGAGTATATTTACAGTTTAAACTTGGTTGGAAAATAACCTTGATGTTTTACAGTGCCAATTTACAATGCAGAACCATTAATTCCTAATAAAAGTTAAAAAAAAATTATGCATTTGCGCTAGCGGTGGTAGGAAAAGCAATCTAAAATGTTTAAGTGTTTGCTTGCACTGCAATGCAGAGAATTGTGTCAATTTCGGAGCGTCTTACACAGAAGTTAATGAATTATCTAATGTAGTTGATAAAATACCGTAAACAATTAAAGTAACAAGTATTAATTTTAATGCCAACGAGGAATCGAGTATATCTGAAACTGAAAGTTAAAGGATAAATACAATGTAAATTAATAAAATATGACATTATTTGATTGTATAAAATGCATTTTAAATATCATGTACGTTCAAAATAGTATGTAATTTTAATAAATAATTGCAAATTTTTATACATTTATAATAAATGCTTTTTTATACTTCCAATAATGGATTTGGTAAAGATAATACGGTTCACTTGATAGTTATAGTTTTAAAAAACTAAAAATATTTGAGTTTTAAGGTGTATTTTGTGTGCAGAGCAATAAAGGCCGTTGGGATTGTTATAATCGCATTTGCCTCGTCGTTCTGCCGCAAATCAAGTAGAAATTTTGTAAGTTTAGTAGAACCCGAAAAAAACACAGTTTTACGAACCAATTTAAACTCGTAAGATCAATTTTTGGTGCAGCCAAGCGGATCGTCCTCCCACTCTGCCGCCGAGCGCTGGACAACGCGTGCCGAACCCGGCGATGTACTTTCGCAAACAAAAGTAGCTACTTAATTAACTGCAATTTTTTTGCCATATTTTTGCATACTTTTACATTTTCGTTTGCATACGGTAAGAGATATAGCGCATTGAATAATAAAATGGTCGGTGTGTAGCAGCCATACAGACAGTTTAATCCTTAAAAATCCGACAACCAATTTTCCTGAAAACATTTTAGATCCAAAGTCTTGTTCTTTTCAAGAAAGCACGTATACTACCCAAATCTTTACGACCCTTAGTTCTGTTCCTTTTCAATAACACACGTATACGAGCCTAACCTTTATGACCAGAAGCTCCTTTCCTTTTCATCTACTTATGCAGCACCGATGTAAATTTTATGACTCTAATTTTGTTTCTACCAATTTACGCATGTTCTACGAACCGTCATAATACTACCGACCTGGGGGTCAAAGATAAAAAGGACAGACTGAGGTACACCGACACAGTTTCTTTACAAACTCCGACTGGCGCGTATCGCTTCCGTTGCCAAGTTTTTCTTTCGTTTCGGTAAATAAACGTAGTTAACATTAATTCGAATTGTTCATCGTTCTCCTAACACTCATCACACCATTATCCCAAAGGTGTCTTGCGTTACTCATTAAATAAAGGATTCCGTAAAGTAAGCAATAAATAATTATTATGCAAGAACATTCAAATAAACTAAATTCAGATCCATCCATTTCTTACATTTTAAAAAAATACCTTTAACTTTTTTTTATTTGGCTTGATAAACATCTCTGGAACTCTTACTCGAGATAATGCACTAAAAAAATAAGCTTAAGAGCGATTCTCACATCTCCAGAAGATAAAATCCCATAGAAAAGTGTTGATAGGTATATATTTTCTTTATTGGAAAACCGTTTGCTGAAAAATTATTTTTAGGTCTGTGATAACGACAAATATAACGTATAAATCGTTTAAAGATGTTTTGAACTGCTTTTTGTTGTGCTCTTTATTTTAACAAATGTTAAAGTAACAGTCTTTTTATTTGAAAGCTACTTCGCACCAAACACCATACCAGGTGTGTTTCAGTTGTTTTTTTTAATGTCCCACATTTATTGTTCTATTAAAAATTTAAATTTAAAATAAATACCATATTTATAACTGTCTTTTAAAAATGGATAATAACAATATTTTGTAACGTCCGCATTAACCGAAAATAAACTTTTTAAATTTTAATGACACTGTATATTTAATTTAAAATTTAAATTTAATGCACAAAATACTCTTTAATAGGGTATTTTTACATTTTGTATTGTGATTTATTAACATTACATACATTAAAGTTGAATAAATATTAAAATATTTTATATTACGTCAGAATGGCGTTGGAATAATACAACTAAGATATGGTATATGTATTTATCCATGTGTAACGAAATTTTCTAGGCGTCAAATATGTGTAACGAAAATTCGTTTGACGTTGAATGTCAAATTTGTTTTACTGTTTAAAAAACTAATAATTCTTACTTAGGGTTTTGTAAATTCTTAATTTCTTGATTGAAATAATTTTGAGGATTTGGAGAGATTATTTCACGGACCTACTTACCCTTTTTTTTAAACCAATCTAAATAAAATTAAAAATACAAACCACGTTAGGGCACTAAATGATTTTTCCAAAATCACCAAAAGTAAATCAAACGTCAAAAAAAATTCAACAGTACCATTTTAATTTAATACTTTTTAAAACTTTGAAACGAGCAACGTATTTTGGCTTCAACGCTGTAATCACTTTTTTTCCAGAAAAAATTTAAATGTAGAAATATAAATACTGGTATATAACAAAAAAAACTGCTCACATTTACCCTGGAAAAAAAATTATTAAAATAAAAGCAAAAGAACAAATCAAATAGAAGGATCCGAAAACGAAATAAACAGTATTGCCGTAGCTAAATTAACTTTTCCAAACCAAGGGTTCATTTTTATTTAATATAGTTTCGGTTGTCCTATTGTTATCGAATCATTAAATTGAATTTGTATTTATAATATATATTGAGATACTGACCAAATTTTAAATAATGCTCTTGTCCGTTGGTCGAGCCAAACGTAATACCTGAAAGCCCCGTAGTAATTCCTGTTTATTGCTAACGACAGAACTGTTAGCAATAAGCAAAAATCAGCTAAGAATCACTACGGGGCTCTTGACCGGTCACGCACCAGTAAAGAAGCACCCCAACAAAATGGGACTATTTAAGACCTGACCTGCAGATTGTGCGGCAAAGATCCAAAACAGTAAAACACATACTGTGTTGCTGTGGGGCACTGGATCGCAAAAGACGAAAAATGTTTGGGCAGCCATCCGGCGACCCAAACCTATATTGCTCCCACCCAGTACAGAACTTGTTCAAGGTACAAATGATATAACACATAGTCAAGCTACAATGGGCCAACAGGCCTACGTGTCACTGGAGGCAATAGCCAGAAGGACCTAAATGGAGGAGTGTTTAGTGAGCAGACCTGGCATCAGTCAGGGAGTCTAACAGTGAACCTTGAGGTTATAGAATCATAACTTCTTCGAAAGGATTTTTCCATCCCTGCAAAAAAAATACCTGAAAATTTCATTGCCCTAGCTCTCTTTTTAAAGAACATAATAAGATAAATTTGGAGAACGCCTTGTACGGCAGCTACCAAAAGGAATGTACCGTTATGGCCCATCTTTAAACTCGGTTTTGTCCTTAGGGCAAAACTTTTACCCTGTAACACACACACGCACGCACGCACGCACCTAGGCACACACGCACGCATGCACGCACGCACGTTTTTTTTATTTAAGGCAGTTAGGCAAAATTATTTAAAATTATTTTCCAGTATTTTAATTTAATGAAATAATTTAGTTTAACGGGTATTAGTTTATTAGTATTAAAACTGTTTGCGGCACAATAAGCAGCCCTGAGTTGGAATAATTTAGTTTTAAAAAAGTAATTTATAACATTACACACAATTGGCTTTAAGTAGTTAAACAACAGGAATTCAAGCCCACTTGGAGTGGGGGGAGGAGTGGGGGTAGGAGTGGGGGTAGAAGTGGTGGAGTGGGGGTAGGAGTGGGGGTCAGAGTGGTGGAGTGGGGGAAGTGGTGGGGGTAGGAGTGGGGGTGAGAGTGGGGGCAGTGGTGGAGTGGGGAGGAGTGGGGGGGAAGTGACAGGTGAAGGAGTGGGGAAATGACATTGTTGACATATGACATTGTTGACATATGACATTGTTGACATATGACATTGTTGACATATAACATTGTTGACATATGACATTGTTGACATGTGACATTGTTGACATGTGACATTGTTGACATGTGACATTGTTGCCATTGTTTACATACGGCATTGTTGACATACGGCATGTTGCCATTGTTGACATATAACATCATTGTTTACATTGTCCCCATCGACTCGATTAAGAGGGTTACGTAAGCACGTTGAAAAGTGGTGTGACGTAAGCGTTGAAAAAAACTTGGTTTCTCGGGGGTTTGAACCTTAATCCTTTGACTTACTAAACAGTTAGCTATACCATTCAGATAACTCGCATATTAATTTTATCGTGCAAGATTGGATATACAAATATATATTTGTGACATCATTTTTGATAAAAATAACCTTGAACTGCGCTACCAGATAACTTTGTTATCGTATACTTAAATGAGGTGTAATATTGATTGCGACAGAGATAATAATTACACACGCACATAGTCTCAGTTTAAATGTGTGCGATATTGTTGTACATGTACAGGGTATGTCACAAATTAAGAAGTCAAAAGAACCTTAACGAATGTTGGCATGGGAAAAATTGTTTTTATGAAAATTCCCATACGCTAATCTTAAGATACGCCGTTCTAAATATAAAGGGGTGCATTCACTGTTGCAAGAGATCTAATTCGAAAAATCAAAGCACTGAGTTATCGTATACTTAAATGAGGTGTAATATTGATTGCGACAGAGATAATAATTACACACGCACATAGTCTCAGTTTAAATGTGTGCGATATTGTTGTACATGTACAGGGTATGTCACAAATTAAGAAGTCAAAAGAACCTTAACGAATGTTGGCATGGGAAAAATTGTTTTTATGAAAATTCCCAAACGCTAATCTTAAGATACGCCGTTCTAAATATAAAGGAGTTGGAAATTCCGATTAAATTAAATCAAATTTCAAAGTTCGAGAAACTAAACGAAATTTCAGTTAACGTCTATGCTTTAGAATTAAATAAAACAGAGAAGAGATAATTTTACATAGTTATACCTGCGTTTTTAACCAAAAATAAAATGAAACGTCACGTCAATTTGTTACTAATACAAGATCAGTATTTTCGGAAATTAAATGATTATAAAGCGCCACCTATCGACAATGAAAATGTTGAAATCAAATATGTTTGGATAAGTACGAGGTATGTCGTAAATTAGGAAGTCAAAAGGACCTTAACGAATGTTGGTATGCGACCCATCAAACGATTCAGCGTTGCTTAAAGTACGTCAAGTGTCACGAGAGTACGTTAAATGTCACGTGAGTACGTTAAGCGTCACGTAAAACGTCACGTGTCACGTTATACGTAATGTGTCACATTAAACACACACACACACACACATGTTGAATATTTTTGTTCATGTACAGGGAATGTCACAAATCAAGAAGTCAAAAGGTCCTTAACGAATGTGGCATGTGACCCATCAAACGATTCAACGTTACGCTCGTCACGTGTCACGTTATACGTAACGTGTCACATTAAAAACACACACACACACACAAGTCGGTCGACCTCGGAGAACAGATCAGATCAACATTGTTTTGAGGAAAGGCCAGGTCAAGAGTACCAACAACCGACGAGCATGTATGAGAGCACTGATAAAAGTAGAGGAAGCAAAAGATGTGTGTAAGAACCGTAGCGAAAGTAAAAGGAAGTGGTCTCTGCCTACCCCCATAGAAAAAAGGTGTGACTTTATGTATGTAATAAAATCTCAAGAGTACCAACGACCAAGAACACTAATGCAAGTAGTTCATTGTATTTAAAACAATTTCCGGTAATAATGTATTATCGTACCGATCGTCGGTAAAACATCGAAACCATGACAATAAAAACCCCAATAATCTTTATTAAAAATCATGAATCAAACAAACAAAAATTAACTTAAGTCCTCATGATGACATTTATTGCCTGGGATTATCGATACTCTTGCTTTGGGTTATTATAGTTTAAATAAATATTTTTTTTTCACCCTAGCGCATATCTATAGTTAAAAAAATGAATAGTTTGTTCCTTATTCAGCATTTAGACGATGCATATCTCTAAAGGTAGTGTCAAGGCCGGGATGCGTACGCGCTCGCTGGCCGCTGCGAAAATAATATAGATGGGTATATATACAGGGGGGTGCATGAACTGGCAAAACTTTTGGAAAAAATATCTTTTTAACAAAAAAAAAAAAAAAAAAACCTTGGTTAAAAGAACTATTTAAGCTCCCTTTTTTCATGTATCACGCAATAAATCGTCTTGTGACGTCATCAAAAGATTCAGCATTACGCAAAGTGCGTCGACCATCACGTTAAACGTCATGTAAGTACGTCAAGCATCACCTTAAACGTCACGTGTGTATGTCAAACGTAAACGTCACGTGTCATATTAAAACACACATACCAGTTTGATTTAAACAATCTGCATGGTTGAAGCCCTATATCGAGCTGAACACTCGTTTAAGGACTACAGTTCATTTGCAAAGAAGCTCCCCTTTTTCATGTATTACACAATAAAGTGTCTTGCAGCGTCATCAAAAGATTCAGCATTACGCAAAGTACGTCGACCGTCACGTGAGTACGCCAAGCGTCGCGAACAACGCGGTGTTCGGCAAAACAATGGAAAATAAACGCTTCCGCAGTTAGTAAGTTCATACGATTGTCGTTACAGGACAAAAAATTTAATTTCTAGAGCCAGATTTCACAATAGATCAATTTTTGATGATAATCTAATGTGCAAAGTACGTCGACCGTCACGTTAAACGTCACGTGAGTACGCCAAGCGTCACATTAAACGTCATGTAAGTACGTCAAGCGTCAACTTAAACGTCACGTGTGTACGTCAAACGTAAACACAGCGTCACGTTCAACGTCACGTGTTTATGTCAAACGTAAACGTCACGTTAAACATCACGTGTTACATTAAAAAACACACACATACCAGTTTGATTTAAACAATCTGCATGGTTGAAGCCCTATATCGAGCTAAACACTCGTTTAAGGACTACAGCTACCAGTTCATTTGCAAAGAAGCTCCCTTTTTTCATGTATTACGCAATAAAGTGTCTTGAAGCGTCATCAAAAGATTCAGCATTACGCAAAGTACGTCGACCGTCACGTGAGTACGCCAAGCGTCACGTTAACCGTCATGTATGTACGTCAAGCGTCACCTTAAACGTCACGTGTGTACGTCAAACGTAAACACAGCGTCACGTTAAACGTCACGTGTGTATGTCAAACGTAAACGTCACGTTAAACGTCACGTGTCACATTAAAAAATACACACACCAGTTTGATTTTAAACAATCTGCATGGTTGAAGCCCTATATCGAGCTAAACACTCGTTTAAGGACTACAGTTCATTTGCAAAGAAGCTCCCTTTTTTCATGTAAAGTGACTTGAAGCGTCATCAAAAGATTCAGCATTACGCAAAGTACGTCGACCGTCACGTGAGTACGCCAAGCGTCACGTTAACCGTCATGTATGTACGTCTAGCGTCACCTTAAACGTCACGTGTGTACGTCAAACGTAAACACAGCGTCACGTTAAACGTCACGTGTGTATGTCAAACGTAAACGTCACGTGTCACATTAAAAAACACACACACACCAGTTTGATTTAAACAATCTGCATGGTTGAAGCCCTATATCGTGCTGAACACTCGTTTAAGGACTACAGCTACCAGTTCATTTGCAAAGAGTCAGAACGCGGTGTTCGACAAAAGAATAGAAAATAAACGCTTCCGCAGTTAGTAAGTTCATACGAGGGTCGTTACAGGACAAAAAATTTAATTTCTAGCGCCAGATTTCACAATAAATCAATTTTTGAAAGCGAACGAGCAAGATATTTTAAAACATTTTAGTCATTTGAAAATTGCAGGACCTCGAAAATTTAAAACTGCTAATCTTGATATCTACTTAGTAGAAAAGGAACTTGGACGCAAAGGAAATAAAATGTACGTCAAATGGTTAGGCATAAAAGGCAACAGTTGTTTAATTATGAACAAAAATCGACTTTTAAGTGGAGGGGAGGAAGGTTACAAATATGCGCGAGTTATATGCGTCATTTCCGCTGACTTCTATTAGAACCATTTTTGCGACGCAGCAGTTCTAGAAGCTTCCAGAAATTGCTTATCTAAAAAAAAATGTCACGCTCGCATTTTCCTTTGTTTAACTTTATTATAAAATAAGCATTATGTATTAAAATTAATCAATTTTGACTTTATTTCTGAATTGTTAACTTCGTTGTCATATTTTTTATATTATATTTATAATTTTGTTAAAGTAAAAGTTTTTTTTTAAAATAATTTAAAACGAACTCCTTGATGTTAATAATCTGTATGGGTGGGCTATGTTTCAACCTCTGCCATACGATGACTTTCAATGGGTGGAAACAAATATTGATATCTCTCAGATACCTGACGATGCAGAAGAAGGATACATCCTGCAGGTTGATTTAGAATATCCTAAAGAGTTGCACGATTTGCATAAGGACTTTCCCTTTTGTGCTGAACACCGCGTACCACCCGGATCAAAATTACCGAAATTAATGACTACACTACATAATAAAGAAAAATATGTTATACATTACCGAAATTTAAAACAGGCTTTGGCGCATGGTTTAATACTTAAAAAGATACATCGCGTTTTAAAATTTAAACAATCTGCATGGTTGAAGCCCTATATCGAGCTAAACACTCGTTTAAGGACTACAGCTACCAGTTCATTTGCAAAGAATCAGTTTAAACTCGCGAACAACGCGGTGTTCGACAAAAGAATAGAAAATAAACGCTTCCGCAGTTAGTAAGTTCATACGAGGGTCGTTACAGGACAAAAAGTTTAATTTCTAGCGGCAGATTTCACAATAGATCAATTTTTGAAAGCGAACGAGCAAGATATTTTAAAACATTTTAGTCATTTGAAAATTGCAGGACCTCGAAAATTTAAAGTTGGCGCCATTGTACGCCAAACACGTTTTTAAGAAAGGTTATACACCCAATTGGTCAACGGAATTATTTAAAATCACAAAATGTAAGATAACCAATCCTGCAACGTATCTTCTGGAAGATATGATGGAGGCACAAATCAAAGGAGCCTTCTACGCGGAAGAATTACAGAAAACTGCTAATCTTGATATCTACTTAGTAGAAAAGGAACTTGGACGCAAAGGAAATAAAATGTACGTCAAATGGTTAGGCATAAAAGGCAACAGTTGTTTAATTATGAACAAAAATCGACTTTTAAGTGGAGGGGAGGAAGGTTACAAATATGCGCGAGTTATATGCGTCATTTCCGCTGACTTCTATTAGAACCATTTTTGCGACGCAGCAGTTCTAGAAGCTTCCAGAAATTGCTTATCTAAAAAAAATGTCACGCTCGCATTTTCCTTTGTTTAACTTTATTATAAAATAAGCATTATGTATTAAAATTAATCAATTTTGACTTTATTTCTAAATTTTTTTTATAAACATCCTTGAAGATATAAAAAGAAAAAAGCCATACGGTTTAGTACCATTTGACTATTCACATTAAACGTTGATAGATTTTTGCGTGCAAGGGCTCCAAGAAGAAAAAAGTAAGTTTAAATTATTGTTGTGTGTGTTTTGTCTCACAAAATATTCTTATTTTTGATTTTAGATGAATTTGGAAAAATTAAACGAAGTTTCCTCCATTACAGCACGGAAACCTATAGTAAAGCTGCAGGAGCTACCAATAGGAGTTTCTCAAGCAATTTATGCTGCGAAAATAACCAAAACACCATATGGTACAAGCGTTCTTCTTAAAACATTCCTACCCAACAGAGTGACTGCTACCTATGAGCCGTATAAAAGCCATTTCGAGAAAGGGAAATACAGCTTAACATACCAAGGATCTTACGATTGTGGCCGCCCCCATTTGGCTGCAGCATTTGAAATTAAAGAAATTTAGTCCGATATTCCAACAAATGAGAGCATGAAAAATAAAGTCGATAATGTTTTTGCAATGACTTGTGTAATATTGGCATCTATTTTTGTTTTAATTTTAAAATTTATTTTAAAAATTGTAAAACGAAAATTTAAATCTACATGTAATATAAAAGTTGATGATGAATACACATAGTGTTTTAATAAAACATCCAATTTTTCTTAAACATTTATTTAAAATAATTATAATGGTAATACAACATTAGAAAACCAGTGACGGAGACGTTGTACATTTCGTTCGGTACACGAATATGGTCCAGAGGCGTGGCAGGGGTTTGGATCCTGGGCAATGTTAATATTGTTGACATATGACTTGTTGCCATTGTTTACATATGACATTGTTAACATATGAAATTGTAGCCATTTTTGACATTGTTTACATACGACGTTGTTGACTGCCATTGTTTACATACGACATTGTTGACATATGTCATCAAATTTCCCTTATACTTGAATACTATGGGACTACATATGTTTTTATCTAATGTCATTACGGAATTTTGGCAAATATGGAAAGCAAGATTTTCGATCCAAATTTTTTATTTTATTCACATATTCATTGTATTTAAATTAATTTTCTTTTGTTTAACTTTTTAAATTTATTTTTAACACTTATATTTTAAAACTAAAAATTAATTTTATAAACATTTTTATTTGTATGATACTGTTAAAATGATTTTTTCGAGTACTTTTTTAGTTTTAAATCCAATTTTAGATATTTACTTAAATTTTGAACATTTTAACATTTTCTACGTTAATTAACTGAAATAAATGTCAAATGTTTGAGACGTGTGTCGAACGTTACTTCCAAAAATAATTGAAACGAAACAATATTCATCCATTTCCTTTATTTAACTCAAAAATAAAAAAAATTTTAATTAGTTTACACAATTATTTGGAAAATTTGGGAAGCAAGATTTTTGATACATAATCTTTATTTCATTCACATATTCATTGTATTTAAATTAATTTTCTTTTGTTTAACTTTTTAAATTTATTTTTAACACTTATATTTTAAAACCAAAAATTAATTTTATAAACATTTTTATTTGTATGATACTGTTAAAATGATTTTTTCGAGTACTTTTTTAGTTTTAAATCCAATTTTAGATATTTACTTAAATTTTAAACATTTTAACATTTTCTACGTTAATTAACTGAAATAATTGTCAAATGTTTGAGGCATGTGTCGAACGTTACTTTCAAAAATAATTGAAACGAAACAATATTCATTCATTTCCTTTATTTAACTCAAAGTTTTTTTTTTAATTACTTTACATAATTAAAGTAGAATAGGCCCATTATCTGCAACATAAAAAAAAAACATTTGTAAAATATAAATATAAAATCATAGATAAATTTATACCTTAATGCCCAAACCCATATCTCGCTCTCTAGTACCTCCATATATATACTGTAGGGGCCCACATCCCCTACGCATATCATTGATGGAGGTGGTTTGCCTCCACGAGAACCCATCATAATTATAATGGATTTAGCCTGTAAAAAAAAAAGTTTTAATTAAAATTTAATTTACTAAAATTGACACAAAGAATTTTTAATTTAGTAAAAAAATATCTAAAATGATTAAAACCTTATGTTAATACAAAAATTAGCATAAAAAAAGTTAGCCTAAGAAATTTTAGTTGGAAATTAAATTTATTGTTAAAACTACCAACACCAAAGTAAGATTGGTAGAAATAATTAGCAAATGGTTTTGTTTACTTACTCTTTGATGCGGGGGTAATGCTCCTCTTACTCTACTATATATGTAGTATTCTAATCTGTCTGTAAAACAATTTTAAATTGAAAACTAGTGTGTAAAAAATAACAAATTTGATTAAAAATCAGTATTATCAAAAATTAAATAATTATGAAGCTCAAATGATGAGAATTGTAAAATTAAATATAACTATTGCTGCATCAAAGATTTGTCTAGATTAATAAATAGTCGAGTAACTAAGAATAGACAAAAAATTTATTTGTGAGTGGTGTTTAAATTATTTTTTAAATGACGAAAAATAACTTAAAATAAATAAAAAAGTATTTTGAAAATTTGCTAAAATTTTGTAAAGGGTAAAAATTTAAAATAAAAACACAATTAAAAAAGTTTTAGTTACTTATCCATCTCGTTTTAAATTCTAGTAAAAATGCACTTTTTGTTTTTCCCTTTTATAGATTTTAAACCGTAGGTAAAATATATTTAAGGTAAGCGGTCACTGTATGCGCTTTTTTTGTTTTTCTTTTAGATTTAGTGCAAAAACAATAAATTTGCTAAGTTTAAAGAAATCTGTAAAAATACAAATTTGTAATTTCTGTTACAAACCGTTTAAAAAGATAAGTTGTCGTCATATCATTACGCATTTAAGATGTCCTCTGTGTAATTTAAGATTTAAAACAGAAACACAATATTTTAATTGTAAATGCTTATTGAAGGTGTTACAAGATTTGATTTCTTTACTTTAAAACTTAAAATCACTTAATATTTTTATATTTTAAAAAACCATTGCTTAATAAAGTTAAAAAAAAAGTCGATAGAAAAATTGATCGTCCGTTAAAAACACCGACAAAATTTCTTTATTTATAATAAAATAGTTACAATTATTTTTTTCTAACATAGAAATTAAATAAATAAAAATTAACAAAAATGTTTCTTACCCATAATAAGCGTGACACTTGAAAACACAACAGAGCAACAACTATGCAAATATATTTATAATACATATTCTATAGAAACGTAGATTCAAGCATTCCTGAATTACCAGGTCAAACTTATATCAATGTCAGCAATAGCATCAGTTATTAAAAGCCCAATTGTAATTTTTACATTCAATTATTTTTTCAAGAAACAATATCATATTATAATCATTTCATGTACACATCATATTTGCTTCCACGAAGATCACCTCTAACCCACGTGCCTTGGCCACAACAGTACATCCATTCATTTTCGCGTTATGGTTTCCCAGTAGTATTAACACGCATAAAAAATTAAAATATTTATTTTACAATTAAAATTCTTACACTCTTATATTATATGAAGAAATGTTATAGAATGCATTTAATATCTGAAATTTAAACAATTGTTTTCATATTGGCTAGTCAAATAAGCCTTAATGGTTTATGAACGTTAAATGAAGAAAAGATCGATATTAAAAAAATACATGCACAAATCAACAATTTAAAAAAAAATTACATGTTATTCGTAAAATGAAATTAGCTTTAATAGTAGATATTTCAATTGTTTCTTCAAACTTTAAGTAGGGCACAGCATCTTAAATGATTAACAAATATTATTTACAGTATATTTATAGAAACTTAAAATTTCGGGGAACAAATAAAACAAAACTTTTTAAAAAAATTATTTATTTAAATCATTAATTGTGGTAATTCTATAAAAGTAGATAAACTCTCTCAATGCACTATTTAACAAATCATTTGGAAGTATTTCCGACAATAATGATAACGATAATTCACCATGCAGTTTACAAAAACCAATAATATTGTGATAATATGAACAGAAACTAAGTTTGTTTAATAAATTTACTCGATGCGTCAGCAAATGCGCGTGGATTTTAAGAATTTCTTGAACATCTTCTTCGCACAAATAGTACTCAACGTCGTGTTTTCTTAAAACCAGGAACTTGGTATCATCATAAACTTGTTGCATGATAGTACAATAATCGCCACAGTGAAACGTTATAGGGGTGTTATCATCGTCTTCATCGGGATACGTAGGCGACATCTCATGAAAAAAATCTTCCATCCTTTTCTCCAAAATACTGATGAGGGTACCCCATTCAAAAACGTCAAAAGATATTTTAGTAGGCCCAAAATGTTTAGCCAAAATGATTGTCGGAGAAAACGTCCGCGCAGGACTAAGGCCACATCGAACTTCATATTCTGACAACATATATGTCGTTAGCAGTAAGTAATGCACTTCACGTTTGGCAGCATCTTCGTAGGATTGAACAATTGTTTCTATGGAAGTTGCCCCCGGCAATACGAATTCGGACATTTCAAAGTCACTACTCACGCTATCATCACTACTCGACGTCATACTAAAATGATTACTGTCTTGACTGCTGCACATGATGACTGACATCCACCTGCCAATGACGCGAATTTTATAATTCGTTTTAAATTTTATTTTTTTATTTTTTTTAATTATAAAAGTGGAACAGAATGAAATTATAAAATTAATGATATCAGGAATGAGGAATATGTAAAGTTATTATTTTTTATATCTCTACGCAAACGGTTCTAATTCTAATTATTCTATACTGTAATGACCCCATGGTAGCGTGTTAAATGATCCCGAAATTAAATATCTTTTATCATCCTCAGGGCTTAAAGCAATTTTCGATTGTTCTATGCTAAATACGTCATGTTTATAGGATCGAATTGTGCACTGTGTAATATTTTTATGTTTAAATGTTTTAAGACAATCTACGTAATCTTCAAACGTCAATTTATTTTTGACAACATTATATTTTACCCCCTTAGACTTTTTAGGGACGTTTTTATCTCCCTGAATTTTAAACGCGTACATTTTTGATCGTAACCCAACAAAATGCGTAATGATTTTGCCGTTGGCTTCATCTTTCATAAGACCCGGTATTTTTTTGTTAAGTAACGGGATATTGTATATGTTATTTCCACTATAATCGGAGGTATCAAATTTTTCGATATACCTACCGATTATGTCTTTGTAAACATTGATATTCATTATTTTGTAGAAGAAACTATCGGTGTCGGTGTAGTTTATGATACAATTGTTCACCCCTAGGGTGGGGAGCATAAAATTATAGTGGAAATCATACATACACGTTTTCGAAATATCAAGAATGGACATTCCAATATAAAGGGGTTTATCGAAAAGTAATTCAGACTTTTTTAGTTCGATAGCCATTAGATTTTCATCAAAAATTGATCTATTGTGAAATCTCGCGCTAGAAATTAAATTTTTTGCCCCGTAACGACCCTCGTATGAACTTACTAACTTTACTACCCTATGTAAGCGTTTATTTTCCATTGTTTTGCCAAACACCGCGTTGTTCGCGAGTTTAAACTGACTCTTTGCAAATGAACTGGTAGCTGTAGTCCTTAAACGAGTGTTCAGCACGATATAGGGCTTCAACCATGCAGATTGTTTAAATCAAACTGGTGTGTGTGTTTTTTAATGTGACACGTGACGTTTAACGTGACGTTTACGTTTGACATACACACGTGACGTTTAACGTGACGCTGTGTTTACGTTTGACGTACACACGTGACGTTTAAGGTGACGCTTGACGTACATACATGACGGTTAACGTGACGCTTGGCGTACTCACGTGACGGTCGACGTACTTTGCGTAATGCTGAATCTTTTGATGACGCTTCAAGTCACTTTATTGCGTAATACATGAAAAAAGGGAGCTTCTTTGCAAATGAACTGGTAGCTGTAGTCCTTAAACGAGTGTTTAGCTCGATATAGGGCTTCAACCATGCAGATTGTTTAAATCAAACTGGTATGTGTGTGTTTTTTAATGTAACACGTGACGTTTAACGTGACGTTTACGTTTGACATAAACACGTGACGCTGTGTTTACGTTTGACGTACACACGTGACGTTTAAGGTGACGCTTGAAGTACTTACATGACATTTAATGTGACGCTTGGCGTACTCACGTGACGGTCGACGTACTTTGCGTAATGCTGAATCTTTTGATGACGCTGCAAGACACTTTATTGCGTAATACATGAAAAAAGGGAGCTTCTTTGCAAATGAACTGGTAGCTGTAGTCCTTAAACGAGTGTTTAGCTCGATATAGGGCTTCAACCATGCAGATTGTTTAAATCAAACTGGTATGTGTGTGTTTTTTAATGTAACACGTGACGTTTAACGTGACGTTTACGTTTGACATAAACACGTGACGTTGAACGTGACGCTGTGTTTACGTTTGACGTACACACGTGACGTTTAAGTTGACGCTTGACGTACTTACATGACGTTTAATGTGACGCTTGGCGTACTCACGTGACGTTTAACGTGACGGTCGACGTACTTTGCACATTAGATTATCATCAAAAATTGATCTATTGTGAAATCTGGCTCTAGAAATTAAATTTTTTGTCCTGTAACGACAATCGTATGAACTTACTAACTGCGGAAGCGTTTATTTTCCATTGTTTTGCCGAACACCGCGTTGTTCGCGACGCTTGGCGTACTCACGTGACGGTCGACGTACTTTGCGTAATGCTGAATCTTTTGATGACGCTGCAAGACACTTTATTGCGTAATACATGAAAAAGGGGAGCTTCTTTGCAAATGAACTGTAGTCCTTAAACGAGTGTTCAGCTCGATATAGGGCTTTAACCATGCAGATTGTTTAAATCAAACTGGTATGTGTGTTTTAATATGACACGTGACGTTTACGTTTGACATACACACGTGACGTTTAAGGTGATGCTTGACGTACTTACATGACGTTTAACGTGATGGTCGACGCACTTTGCGTAATGCTGAATCTTTTGATGACGTCACAAGACGATTTATTGCGTGATACATGAAAAAAGGGAGCTTAAATAGTTCTTTTAACCAAGGTTTTTTTTTTTTTTTTTTTTGTTAAAAAGATATTTTTTCCAAAAGTTTTGCCAGTTCATGCACCCCCCTGTATATATACCCATCTATATTATTTTCGCAGCGGCCAGCGAGCGCGTACGCATCCCGGCCTTGACACTACCTTTAGAGATATGCATCGTCTAAATGCTGAATAAGGAACAAACTATTCATTTTTTTAACTATAGATATGCGCTAGGGTGAAAAAAAAATATTTATTTAAACTATAATAACCCAAAGCAAGAGTATCGATAATCCCAGGCAATAAATGTCATCATGAGGACTTAAGTTAATTTTTGTTTGTTTGATTCATGATTTTTAATAAAGATTATTGGGGTTTTTATTGTCATGGTTTCGATGTTTTACCGACGATCGGTACGATAATACATTATTACCGGAAATTGTTTTAAATACAATGAACTACTTGCATTAGTGTTCTTGGTCGTTGGTACTCTTGAGATTTTATTACATACATAAAGTCACACCTTTTTTCTATGGGGGTAGGCAGAGACCACTTCCTTTTACTTTCGCTACGGTTCTTACACACATCTTTTGCTTCCTCTACTTTTATCAGTGCTCTCATACATGCTCGTCGGTTGTTGGTACTCTTGACCTGGCCTTTCCTCAAAACAATGTTGATCTGATCTGTTCTCCGAGGTCGACCGACTTGTGTGTGTGTGTGTGTTTTTAATGTGACACGTTACGTATAACGTGACACGTGACGAGCGTAACGTTGAATCGTTTGATGGGTCACATGCCACATTCGTTAAGGACCTTTTGACTTCTTGATTTGTGACATTCCCTGTACATGAACAAAAATATTCAACATGTGTGTGTGTGTGTGTGTTTAATGTGACACATTACGTATAACGTGACACGTGACGTTTTACGTGACGCTTAACGTACTCACGTGACATTTAACGTACTCTCGTGACACTTGACGTACTTTAAGCAACGCTGAATCGTTTGATGGGTCGCATACCAACATTCGTTAAGGTCCTTTTGACTTCCTAATTTACGACATACCTCGTACTTATCCAAACATATTTGATTTCAACATTTTCATTGTCGATAGGTGGCGCTTTATAATCATTTAATTTCCGAAAATACTGATCTTGTATTAGTAACAAATTGACGTGACGTTTCATTTTATTTTTGGTTAAAAACGCAGGTATAACTATGTAAAATTATCTCTTCTCTGTTTTATTTAATTCTAAAGCATAGACGTTAACTGAAATTTCGTTTAGTTTCTCGAACTTTGAAATTTGATTTAATTTAATCGGAATTTCCAACTCCTTTATATTTAGAACGGCGTATCTTAAGATTAGCGTTTGGGAATTTTCATAAAAACAATTTTTCCCATGCCAACATTCGTTAAGGTTCTTTTGACTTCTTAATTTGTGACATACCCTGTACATGTACAACAATATCGCACACATTTAAACTGAGACTATGTGCGTGTGTAATTATTATCTCTGTCGCAATCAATATTACACCTCATTTAAGTATACGATAACTCAGTGCTTTGATTTTTCGAATTAGATCTCTTGCAACAGTGAATGCACCCCTTTATATTTAGAACGGCGTATCTTAAGATTAGCGTATGGGAATTTTCATAAAAACAATTTTTCCCATGCCAACATTCGTTAAGGTTCTTTTGACTTCTTAATTTGTGACATACCCTGTACATGTACAACAATATCGCACACATTTAAACTGAGACTATGTGCGTGTGTAATTATTATCTCTGTCGCAATCAATATTACACCTCATTTAAGTATACGATAACAAAGTTATCTGGTAGCGCAGTTCAAGGTTATTTTTATCAAAAATGATGTCACAAATATATATTTGTATATCCAATCTTGCACGATAAAATTAATATGCGAGTTATCTGAATGGTATAGCTAACTGTTTAGTAAGTCAAAGGATTAAGGTTCAAACCCCCGAGAAACCAAGTTTTTTTCAACGCTTACGTCACACCACTTTTCAACGTGCTTACGTAACCCTCTTAATCGAGTCGATGGGGACAATGTAAACAATGATGTTATATGTCAACAATGGCAACATGCCGTATGTCAACAATGCCGTATGTAAACAATGGCAACAATGTCACATGTCAACAATGTCACATGTCAACAATGTCACATGTCAACAATGTCATATGTCAACAATGTTATATGTCAACAATGTCATATGTCAACAATGTCATATGTCAACAATGTCATATGTCAACAATGTCATATGTCAACAATGTCATTTCCCCACTCCTTCACCTGTCACTTCCCCCCCACTCCTCCCCACTCCACCACTGCCCCCACTCTCACCCCCACTCCTACCCCCACCACTTCCCCCACTCCACCACTCTGACCCCCCACTCCTACCCCCACTCCACCACTTCTACCCCCACTCCTACCCCCACTCCTCCCCCCACTCCAAGTGGGCTTGAATTCCTGTTGTTTAACTACTGCTTTAGAAAGTAAACTTTAACGTAACACAAAATAGTCGCCCAACATTTGGAGAATTAGTAAGTTTTTTAAAGTTACACAAATTTGGCACCCCACTTTTGTAACTTTAAAAAAACAGTTTAGTTGGGGTAACACAATTTGGCGCCCAACTTTGGTTTGGAAAAATACTCTTAGTAGGCTACAACACTTCAATTTAAAAAAAAACTGAGTATCACCTATTTATAAATATATTCTTATAAAAAACTAAATATTACCCGATGGATATATTCTCATTTTGAACAATTAGCATGCCACTGATTACAAATGTGGCAATAAGTTGACAATAATGTTACAGCGACAGGACAAAGAGAATCGATTGGTATTCTTTGTCATACTCATGGCCACTCTCGTGTAATCATTGCGACAAAACAAAGTTTTATAAATGGAATATTGCGTTTTTTTTGGATAATAGGTCTATGGCCGCTAGCAGTAAAACACAACCAGTGACGGCTTTGGAACCAGAATAAACTTGTTAAAATGCGAAGGCCAGCTCTAACAGTTTTATAACACAATTGCAAAAAAAATTCCCGTTACACATTCTATAAAGGACAAATACAAGTACTTTACAAGGTTAATATTTAAAGTTTATTTTAACTAATAAACACATTTTCCAAATAACAACCAAATATGTTTTATTAAAATTATTGATATTAAAAACACGAATAAGGAATTATCTTTTTTTATTTGCTAATCGTAGAAAGGTATGATCTAAGGTCTAAGGTATCTTTAAAAGTTATTTTTTAAACTGTGTAAATAGGGAAAATAAGTGGTTTCGTTACACTATTTAGTTCCAGATAATTGATTTTCTATCTAAAACATTCATGGTGTTAAAATTTGTTTTAAATCTTTTATTTTTTTAAACTCTATATTAAACAATTAACTCTTATAAGTATCCCAGAAAATCGGGTTAGGTACTTTTTTAAAGTTACAACTATCTACACTTAATATTTAATATTGTTACAACCCAGCCCTTTTATTTGTCGGCGTCCGAGTGTCAACGAACTAGGGTGCATATTAATGAAGCGCTTTGTCGGCCTTTGTCTCGCCGCGTCTAAAGACATCGAGATAGTTCTGTCGCTTTCTGGAAAAATTTCGATTTATAATTTAGAGGTATAAAAACGACAGCGGTCGTGAAAAAGACAGTTTTTAAAAGTGTTTATATGTTATGAAATTTAAATAGTTGTAAAAGTTGTAATTAGTTGAATATCTAAGTGATTTATAAAAGTAAAATTTATTGTGTAAAAGTATTGAAATAAAAATTGCTTTGTTACTGTATCGAGAGTTTAAAATCACTGAACCCAAGAAAGAAGTAACAATATAAAAAACCCAACATCGATATTCTGATAATGCAGGTTAAAATTAAAAAAAAACTTATTGGCAAGTTAAAGCAACATAAAGCAAAAAATATTGCCAATCTATTTATTTAAATTTAAAAGGTTCCAAGCGGCTAAAATTTTTCAACAGTCTTAGATCGCTTTCAAATATGCTCGTCGGTTCCTGAAACTCTTGATCTGGCCTTTCTTTAAAAAAACTCAATCTAATAGTAATACGTACACTATGGTGGAGCGACAATTAAATAAAAATTTATAAATTTGGGAATTGAAAATGATAATGGTAAAAAAAGTTGCATTAGTAGTATACGAATATTGTTCAAAATTTTTTTTAATATTGTCCACACCTTGCAACTCTTAAAAGAAATAATATATTAAAAATAATATTTTAATGTTAAACCTTAATTGTTGACAAATGTTGCAGTGGTATTTATGAAATAATTGTATAAAACATTTTTTTAAATAATATATTCTACTCTCTACATCCCTTAAATAAAATAAAAAATATTTGACGTGGTTAACAAAAATCACTCGTCCTTGTCTTATTTAGATTTATTAGTTACTTTACCCATCTTATGTGATGCTGTATTAATTTAGTGTCCTACTAGCAATAGGTGTGGTATAAATATTGTACAGTTTACCTCTACCAAAAAATCCAAATTCAAACTAACGTGAACTAGTACAGTTTATTTATAAGGTTTTCGCTCCTATGTGGTTTACGATAAAAGATAATGATTTTCGTCTACATGGCGCTAGAAATGATTAGAAAACAATTCCATGCAGTCGCTTCTTAAAACCAGAGCTTTAAAATGTTGTGAATTCTGTAATCCAAAGTAATGAATATTTTCTTCATCCAGAAAACCTTATATCTATAGTAGCATACGATCGTATGCATATATGACAACTGGCATTAAGATGCATATTAAAGACAAGAATGGCAAATTACCAAAAAAAAAAGAATTTTTGACACTACAAAAATTAATTTTGAAGCCACATGGATTTAATTTCTTGGCAAGACATCGATACAGCTCCATTAATTCTCAACACACTTACGGTTGACAAAAATGAAAGATTTAATAGTGAATTCCGAGAATCTACTTGATATTATAGCTATTTCCTGTCACACACAGGTGGTGGAAAGATGTGTTAAGCTAGTGACAGAGACTGCCTTAAAAGTCGTAGCCGCAGAAGCTACGGATGGTTTTGTTTGAGTAATTTTAAAATCAAGACCAGCAACATTCGAGACTAAAAATAAGTTTAAACAAAAACATTATATAGTAATATATTGAATTTTTCTGAAAATAAAATAATAATAAAAAAGTTATTTAACAAATATTTTGTTTAGTTGCAAAGCTAACTTCTCGTTATACTGTTAGCTATTCCATCGTGGTAAAATATTCAGACTTAATTTATTACGATTAGACTTTAAATAAATTAAATAAATAAAAAAAATATTAAAATAAATAATTTAAAATTTTTTGAAATCTTTTTAACTTACATCCTGATGCTTGCGGTAGGGATAAAAGGCAGGGAAATACTGACACGAAAGGAATAATGGAAGAAAAGCAACTTACTTTGATGTTAACTCTTAATATAGCAAGGAATCGGAAAAGATTCGTTTGTCTTCGTGTTCATGACGAAAATGAGTTTACCTAACTAATTATTAAAAATAAACAAATATTCGAATTTTAACAATTTGGATTGCGCGCAACGATTTCGGCAAGTTAAATATGAATTTGTCAAAACTTGGTTTAGTTTATTACTACTACGACTAAGCTTACGATATAACTACTGATAATTTTACACGTCTGCCATATGAAGTCCTGGTTTTTTTTCTCTGCGCTAAGTACAAGTGTACTTAAAGAGGGTAGCAGCCGACAGAGTGCTTTTATTTAAAATCCGGATTGCATCCAAAAAAAACGTTGTAAATTATAAAAACCAACAATTAAAAAGATAACGACAATTTTATTTGGGTACGTAAATATAATATTAAATTAATATTAAATTAACATTATTTTTGACTGCAAGCATTATAGATATTAAAAATTATTTTTTTTGTAAATTATAATTTTATAATAAACATAATATGTACCTTAATTAGATAACATTTATACCGTATATATTAAAAAAAAATGTAACTTTATTTAAAAAAAACCTAAAATTTTATTTTATTTGTTTACTAAATTATAAAGAAATTAAACAGTTTACTCCTCGTAAAACTTTCCAGCTGTATGTAATCGTGACAGAGCTCCTTTATTAACGATTCATGAGATAATTGTATCCACAAATTAATGGTAATTATTGCTGTTGCCTCATGCAACATGTTATTTTTCGCTTAAACTTTGCTAAAGCTAAACGAAAATGAAGTCAGCTAACTTTAATATTTGCCGCTGTACAGATGCGAGGTTTTCACCCGTTAAAGCAGAGTGAAATATTAATAATGAGTTTGTTAAAAACTTTTATTTAAAGTTAAAATATTGTTAAATTATTTTGCATATATTATTTAACATTAATAAATGTATGCATTAGTATTTCATATAGTACGAGGCAGTTTGATAAGTCAGTGACTTTTTGAATTTCCCGCGCAGTTACTCCAAATGCAACAGCGCTGCCGTCAACTATAATCTATCACTGGACAACTTTCTAATTTTGAGCAAGCTACGTCGTGCAGTTGGTGTTTGATAGCCGTTCAAAGCAGACAACCTCGTGAATTTTTACGAAAATGGAAAAAAGTGAATTTCGTGTGCTGATTAAGCATTACTTTTTACGTAAAAAATCCATCACTGAAACTAAGGAAAGACTTGATAAATACTACGGGGACTCGGCACCATCAATTTCAATGGTTAAGAAGTGGTTTACAGAGTTCTGTTGTGGTCGTACCAGCACTAGTGACGCCGAACGTCCAGATCGCCCAAAAGAAGTGATCACGCCGGAAATCGTCGATAAAATCCATGATATGATATTGGATGATCGGAGAATGAAAGTGAGTGAGTTGGCTCATGCTGTAGGTATCTTAACTGAATGGGTACATCATATTTTACACGAATATTTGGACATGAAAAAACTCTCTGCGAGATGGGTGCCGCGATTGCTCACACTCGACCATAAGCGCAATCGTGTGACCACTTCAAAAGAGTGTTTAGCGATGTTCAGCCGTAATCCGGACGAATTTTTGCGCCGTTTTGTTACTGTGGATGAAACATGGATCCATTACAACTCGCCAAAGACCAAGGAACAATCGAAACAGTGGGTTGCTAGGGGTGAACGTGGACCAAAGAAGGCGAAACAGAGTCTGTCAGCCAACAAGGTCATGGCCACAGTTTTTTGGGATTTACGCGGTGTCATTCACATCGATTACCTCAAGAAAGGTAAAACGATCACCAGCAAATATTATTCAAAGCTTTTGAACAGATTCGACGTTGATTTGAAGCAAAAACAGCCACATTTGACGAAGAAGAAAGTGCTGTTCCATCAAGACAATGCACGTGTGCACCCTTGTCTAGTCACGATGGCCAAAATTCATGAATTGGGATACGAACTGCTACCCCATCCAGCATATTCTCCAGATTTAGCCCTCTGCGACTATTTTCTGTTTCCAAACCTAAAGAAATTGCTGGGCGGTAAGAGATTTGAGTCGAATGAAGAAGTCATTACCGAAACAAACGCGTATTTTGAGAGCTTTGAAAAAACCTATTATTTGGAGGGATTAAAAAAATTAGAAAAACGCTGGACTAAATGTATTGAGCCAAAAGGTGATTATGTAGAAAAATAAATAAAAAAGTCATTCACTTATCAAACCGCCCTCGTATTTCAAAATTGTTTGAGAATAAAATAAGCTTCTGATAGTAATTTTTAAGGTAATGAAAGACTCAAATAAAACAAATTGACAGAAATGGTTTTATTATTTGAAAAAGTCTTAAGATTTAAGATATTTTACCTCAGTTATCAGAAACAGTCCGTAATAATTTTAATAGTACAAAGTATATTCATAGAAACGCTTTTGATAACAATCCGGAATATCACTTATTGTTTCTGACCACTGTGGGATTAAACCTGTAATCATGTTAAAATCAAACGAGTTATAATTGCAGATATTAAGTATTATATCAGAAGCCAATCAACATTTTTTTTGTTAACTTTATTGTTCAATATTATGTAAAAACTATATAGTATAACTATTGCTAATTCTCTTGTTATACATTATGCTAAAATCTAAAATGTGTTTAACGAAATATTTAAAATAACCTTGTATTACTTCAGATCACTAGTCTGTTGTTATAACATACCATAATTATTGCTGCTACACATGTGGTATTTGTAGAGAATGAGGAATTTATTAGGTATGCTTAAAATGAGACATTGAACATTAATGTATCATCAAATTAATTAATGACACAACCTGGACTTTAAATAAATGCTGGGTGTAGAACTTAGCTAGTATCCACAAAAAACAGTCCACCTCGATATTTGGCAGTATTCATAAGAATTTAAGGAAATGCTGGAACATGTCGATTTTTATTCCAAGAGAAAAACATTTTTAAAATACAAATATCTGTCATCTGTCAACCACCTTCCTTTCACGTTCCCAACCCTTTGATTTAAAATAGTTATGTAGGTACCATGTATGACACATTATTCGAAAGGCAATTAAATGGAGTATTTGGACATATTATTATCCATCATTATTATCCATGTTTACACCGTATTTGCAAAAAAAACTTAATTAATATAAAGTGCAACAACACCTCTGTTCAGTCTTCGATCAGTTAAATTTTTTATATTTTTTATTGTTATTGTAATTCAATTTTTTTCTACCAAATACTTTACTTTACTTCGGATTATCGTTAGAAACTCGATAACCAGTATTTAACTGTACATTTAAAAAATACGAAAGTAAATTCCCCTAATATTTTTTAACAAATTTTGTAGGTAACGAATTTTATTTTATAAGAGACTTTTTGTGTGGAAATTAAAAGTCAATATTTTTATTAGTGAGCACGGGTAATTTTGAAACCAAATCTGTTCTTATTGACTTTATTTATTGCACATAATACGAGAGGTAGGTAAGTAATCCATACAAATTTCATTAATTAATTAAGCTATTAATCTCTAATTTGGCTTGGTGATTTATTTTTAGATGCATTTACATTAAATGTATACGCTTATTTAACTGCTAAAAAGGACAATGGAGGTCCGTTGCTACCAGTTTTAAACCTTTGTTTTAAAAAGTGCAAAAAAATGAAATAGTGAACAAAAAGTTAAAAAATATAAACCCCGCCGACATCCAAAACTGTTGAATTGCCCGAAGCCTAGAAGTTTGAAATCCGCGACATTGTGTACAAAATGCGTGAAAAAATAAACATTTAGATTTAATGTTGAAAAAAGTGAATTAAAAAAATGTATTCGAAATTTCTATAGCGAGTCTTTGAAGAATTTTAAAACATATAGTGTTTAAGTTTAAAAAGGAAGACAATCGAAAGGCTTTGTGTAATAAAGCTAGAGTCATGCACAACAAAATTGAATTTTTAAATTAAATTTTTAAATTTCTGTAAGCAAGAATGCCCTTTATTTGTTTATCTGGACAAAACTTTTTTTTGCTCAAGGTGAAACAAAAAGAATTTGGCAGGATAATAACATAAAGTGTATAAAACACACCGACGGTGAAAGAAAAAGACAAATTATTGTGCATGTAAAAATCATGTTTTTGTTAATAATTTCTGATTTTCTTATTTTTGTCAAAATTAAAATCTTCCGATTATTATGACATTATTGATATAGGATGTTTGTGAAATTGTTAAAAGGGAAACTATTACCTTCGTTACATGAATCATCTATCATTGTATAGGATAATTTTTTACAGTATTGCTTTAAGCCGGAATTATTATTGATAGCTAAAAGGCACGAAAGAGAAAAAATGGGCATCGTGTGCTTAGACTTCCGCCTTATCATTGACAATTTAATCTCATTAAGTATATTTTGGGAATATGTAAAACTTTTTATAACAATTAAATTGGATCTAATGGTTATAGTGATGAGGCTGTTTTGAAAACTTGGCAATAAGCACTTATGACTGCCACTCCTAATATTTTGGAAAAATGTTTCACAAAATGTAAAAATTTAATAGGTGAATGGTTAGTTCGTAAAATAGCGACGACAGTGATTCCGATTATAATGACTATAAATCTGTTGCTTAATAATACCGTAAGTACTACATGATTACATATTTATTAAATTTGTACCGATAATTTATTTTTGTTGCATTCCCTTTTATTATAATAAAACATGTGCCTTTTTTAAATAAAAAAACTCATCAAGAGCCACATTAACGATTTCTCACACTAAAGCAAAAAATAAAAATAAAACCTCTCAACTAAAGCATAATAATAAATAAGAAATTTTTAGGTTTAAATCTTAGGGGAATTTACTAATTTACCTCGCAACACAGTGCGCCCGTTAAGTCGATTTATTGGTGACTAATCCGAAACCGTCGTATATTGGTGAAATGAGCTATATATTCAAATATTATCATATATCATTTATTTATTCCAAAAATAGTAAATGATTCGCACCACACAAATATGTAAATTCGCAATAACTGTTTATTTACCCACCTCCGCCACCAATCACCGCCGCTTCCATAAAATTAAGTGTTAACACTTACTAAACACCGCTGCTTCACTGTACGTTAGATTTGGTCCTTGTTTAGTTTAGGATATTTTTTTGGTAAAATAAATAAATAAATTTTCGCTATTATACTACGACCCATTCATAAAATTATTATAACTATAATTCATTCCATAATAACAATCATTCAGGTAAATCGTATTGTATTTTAAAAAAATAAAAACCACTAGCTGTAAAATAAATTCAACGTCATTTAATAGGTACCAATAACAATTCTCAAAATAATTACAATCAACCTTAAAATCGTCTAAATCAAGAATATTAATGGCACAACTTTCCCTAACATAAATTTTAACAACAGTAATCGTTCTTAAAAGCAGAATAGCAGATACCAGGAACAACCTAAAACAAACAACCACCTAAATATACAACCAAACCCTAAAATTTTGACTATTAAAGACTATCCGGAATCAAAAAACGTAAGGATCTTTGTAATGGGAATTTTTTCTCAACGACTATGATAGTAAATCATTAGAGCCGGTACTGGCATATAAAAAAATTTATTTTAATTTTAAAGCTGTCCCTAAGAACATGTTCCTATTAAATAGTGAGTGATAACAGTTAATACGTTTACAATTTGGTATTAAAAGGAACAGATTGTTAAATGAAAAAAGTCGGTGATAATTCTATTGTATATATATTTGTTAAATGTGTAGCATAATTGGTGAGTTTATTTTAATTCTATTGTTACTTTACTTCCCCAGAGAAAAGTTATCTTATTTTATTGTATACTGCATGTTTTCTTTGGGGAAGTAATGCTGAATTTTTCTTATTTGATAAAGGATTTTTATGTGTAAGTCTGCAATCCTTTTTTGTTAGTTTTGATTTTATTCAGGTTTAAATTTTTGTTGTATTATTTGAAGATATGATTAGTATTAATTTATTGTTTCGCCTACTGTTTACCGATTTTATTACTTTTCACCTACGTTTCACTTACTTTTCACTGCCTATTCGGACGTTATGGACTTTTGGACATTTCGAACCCTTTTTAGACTTTTCGGACCTATTTTTTGGACCGTTTTTGCCATTTAGACTTTGTACAGTTAGATATTTAGACTTATCTGGTTGAGATATTAAGTTTTAAATTTTTTTTGACGTTTGGCGTTTTTAAAGGTTATGCTTTGCGACGTTACAGGTTTTTTTAGTTTTTTCGACAATTTTGAGTTACTCCTTTTTGTATTTTGAAATTTTTTTGTAGCAATTAAATTGGAAGAATTTTTAATTATCCAGTGGGAAGTTATAGTAATAGGTCTGATTTTGCATATCCCGAATTTTAACATATCTCTACATTTTAAGGTCCCCAGAGTCAAATACAATATTTTTTAAGTAAACGTCTGTGTGTGTACCCAGGTAGTAGATGGTTCACCCATCATCGCCCGGTGAAACACCACCGCTCTGATTATAGGTGCCCTGAGATGACTAGTCATGTTTCGGTCAGAGTTTCCGGTCCCTCGGGTGAAATGAGTTCTAGTTTATCTTCGAATGGAAGCACCCAGGCATCAGTCAAGCCTTTCTGGGACTGAGTGTACTGCATTAAAACAGTTCCGCAGGCTGGCCGCCAAGTAGAACAGTGGCTCCAACCCATTGGCAACGCTCTGGGAGGCTACCACATCAATTGGTGTATAATCCACATACTAGTCCACAGTATTTTTTTTTATTTTCTTTTAAACCAAACCAATAAAATAAATCATGAAAAGTCCACTAAAAATACCTGTTCCAACTGCGGTTGCTGATAATTCCCCCAAAAGCAACTTTTGAATTGATTTCTGCAATATTCGAGGACTGAACTCTAACATTAATTCAGTACATCATCACCTGCAAACTAATAAGCCTCATTTACTGGCTTTGACAGAGACACAAATTAAACCCTCCTCTAACAATAGGCATCTCTTGTGTCCTGGTTTCGAACTCGAAACGAGATTTAAATTTAAGATCTGCCTCTGTGTTTACACCCGCACCGATATTTCCTGTTGTAGACAGGAGAACTTAGAACCAAAGGATGGCCTAGAGGTCATGTGGTTTAAGTTAACCTTACAAAAATCAACAAAATTTTCTGGTGCCTGTATCTTTCTCCTACTAACTCTCCTTACGTCAACCTCTACCCGCTTACCCGATAACCCCAATCACCAAGCAAACATTTTTGATCTCTTTCTCACGACACATCTCGACCAGTACCAAGTCTCTATAACCGCTCCACTTGGAAAATCTGATCATAAACTTATCTCAGCCACGTCCAAACAAACAACCCCGCCCAAAATCGCGTCTGGTACCTTTATTGTCTGGCATTACAGATCAGCCAAATGGAATGAACTGAGGAACTTTTACCCAACATTTCTATTAAACCCATTCCGAAAAAAGGTAAAAAGACTATTTCTGCAGATTATTGCCTTATTGCATGGCTTTTAGTCATATCCAAAGTCATGGAAATGCGATTAACATAGAACTCATTAAATATCTTGAGAAATTTAAGATAAATTATAACAGACAATATGGATTTCGACAACTTCGGTCTACCGGAGATTTGCTTTGCTGGCTTATGTCACTCAGCTCTAAACAAACACTATTGAGAAGTTTGGTGAATCTCGTGCAATAGCCTTAGATATATCCAAAACCTTTGGCCACGTTTGGCACCAGGCATTGTTAAGCAAATTATCTGCCTATGGTCTTCCAACCATACTGCGCCAATGGCTCTTAAGCTTCATGCAAGATCACTCTTTACATGTGGCAGTTGACGGTTTTTCTTCTGATGCGTTTAAAACCAATACCGGGGTCCCCAAAGGGACCACCACAAACCCCATTGGCAGTTTCGCAGACGACAGCATACTTGTTTCAACTTTCACATTCCATCGATTACTTTCGGTGAATGATACAAATAGACTTAGACAGGTTGATTCCATCAATCTTAAAGCAAGCGTTAAGTGAAAAACCAACAATCTTGTTCAGTTTAACGCCAAAAAAACACAAAGAGCCAAGAAAGTAAATTCCTCAAATCATTTCATTACAATGTCCGGAAAGAGCCTTGAATCAAGTCCCTCCATCTCGATTTTGGGAGTTACGGTGTCTAAAAATATGTTTTAGCATGACCATGTTGCTAACATCGAAAAGTCAGCAAACCAGAGGCTGGGTTTTCTGTGCAAATCTAGAAAGTTTTTTACTCCTGATCAACTGTTGACGACGTACAAGGCTCAAATCCGACCTCTACTTGAGTATTTCTCGCATATTTTGGGTTTAGCAATAAGGCATTCTTTTCGTCTTCTAGATTCCATTCATCAAAGGGCCATTCTGTTAATAAACAGCTCAACTCTCACAGATACTTTTCACCCACTAGAACATAGAAGAAGAGTTGCAAACCAGGCATTACTTTACAGATATTTTCATGGCAGATGCTCCAGGGAAATAAAACTCTTGTACCAACACTGGCCACATTCGGCCGAAGAACTCAGCACGCAGATCAGTCTCATCCATTTACTCTTAAAACTGACACTACAAGGACCAATCTCCATCAAGAATCCTTCCTTTACAGGACTGCTACAAAATGGAATAAGCTTTTAAAATCAGTTTTTCCAGAGAACTATGACCTGCAACTTTTTAAAAATCGGGTCCATAATCATTTCCTTTCTATAATCTTCCCCCCTTCTAATAGTCGCAGTGCGGGCCGTCCTCAGCCCACACGATAGGTCTTTTCTTTTTGCGACTATTTTCAGAAAAAAAAGGTCCTCTAGAGGCATCGCAAGATACACTATCTCTTTAGTGCCATGCAGCCCTTGCCACGATTGTTTTTAGCTTAGCTTATAAAATTGTTTCATGTTTAACCTTTTTCTGGACAGGAAAGGCTACAGCTATAGACACCACAGGGCACACATATTTTTACGTTCGTTTCGAGAGGTTACCCGGGCGTTTTTCTATCTGCCACCTAGAGACGTGCCCAGTGAGTAGCTTAAACTAATTAGAAATAATTCACTATAAATATTTTTATTTAAGTCCTTTGTTTTAGAGTTATACGTTTTCAAAATTGGTATTTTAAAATCGTTATTTGTTTTTACCAAATAAATGCTTTTTAAATATTGTACTAACAAAATGGTTACTTATTCGTGCCTTGCCGTAAATTGGCGTATTAACAATCTCATCGTATAAATAAAAAAAATTTTCATTAAGTTTTCTGTATTCCACAAGATTTTTCAAACATAAATTTATTCGAACGAATGTAAACCATCGAGAACAAAAAGTACCTAACACTAAAAAAAACTAAATTATCCACAAATTTATTGTAGTTTGTCAATAATTTAATTTAAAAGCGGTATTTAAAAAAATAATATTAAAAATTATTGTTTACTATTTAAAGTATCTTTTCTTTATAATTTATTGGATTTACACATTGTGTAAAGCAGTAGTGAATGAAAAAATAATTTTTTAACAACTTTTCAATTTTAATTTAATTTTTTCTTAGTAGGTACAATCGTTTTCCACACATTTAGCCTTTTATGTTTGCGCGTCAAAGATATCTTTGTAGCGGTCAATTTTTTTTTTATGTGAAGTTCTTTCTATTATTAAACATAAAGCACGGTGGATTTTCCTTATCAAAATCACTCTTCAAAGACGACTATTTTTGTTCGTTGCGTATATCTCTTTGATTATAAGCTATTCTTATCTTAGTTTTATCTCCTTTTGTGTTTTTATCAAAGCTGGAATTTTAGCTTCTTTGTCATATAGATGCTTTTGAGCACACCTACCGTTAGTATAACAATATAACCAACAACCAAATGTTTAGCGAAGGAAAAGGAAATACGAATTATTACAAACAACTTATTAGATGGTATTATTTTAATTTACTTTGTCAGTATTGCTGAAATGTTTCGTATTTTAGAATTTTAGCTACTTTAGAACTTTGTTTAGTAAGTTTAGTTTTTGTGCAACTCATAAAATTTTAATGTTTAAAAAATAAATATTTAGCATTTTATATATATACTAGCTGACCCGGCAAACGTTATTTTGCCATATAAATAATTTTCTAGTAATTTCTAGTGTAGACAAAAAATAGCTTACTTATTGTAAGTATGTATGTATGTTAGAATGTGTATATTGTATGTATGTAAGAATGTGATTGTCGTTGTTCTAATCTTCTGACTTCATTGCGTTCAGCTCGTGTATCTTCTGGCTCTTCTTGATGCAATTGCGCCATTCTGACACGTGCATCAGTATTTTGTTGCTGGATTTGTTCTTCTGTTCTTTCGGATCTGCTATTTCGCAAGTTTCGAGCTTTACTTGTACTGCGGCTCAAATCAGCCTCTTTGCGTTTTCTTGGCATTGCTCACCGTACAAAATATACATAAATAGAAATAATGAAATTATTTAATGATGAAAAATGTTAAAAGTATAATTAGGGCCAGGATTTTTGCCGCAGTTTTAAAATGATTAGTTTTAATTTGTGAAATTATAACAAAAATATAAGTTTTATGGAAAAATTTTTCAAACAAAAGTAAAAAATTAAACTTTATGAAAACATTATCTCTTATAATTTTTTCATACAACCAATATTTCCATTGACATTTCAAAATAAAGATTCATAATGATTGGTTTTTTGGAAACTATGAAAATCTTAATTGTTCAATTACATTTTTTTAATAAAATTAAATTAAAATTACATTTTTATAAGATCAACAACATTTTCGATATAAATAAAAAAAAGTATACTTACAACACAAAATCCGTTGTTATTGGAAGCTCGTGTCACGTGTTGAGTACTTTTGAGGTTATAAAATCACTTGATTAACTAATCGTGCAAAATACACTCAAAATTGATAATTTAATTATTATTGATAAAATAGGAATGATTAAAAGTTAATATGAGAGTTACACTGAGATAGCAAAATAATAATTGTCAACGTTACTACTACACTTGATGCATAAACAATAATGATGGCCGACAACTGTGTAGGGAGTGAGAAAGAAAGGAGACCGGCTTCGTTCTCATCCCTACTCCGTGCTGTTTACTGGGTCAGAAGTGACACCTGTAGACATCTGGCGGGAATAACTAATTAAATGACGATTGATCAGTTTTCGACCGGAGAGGAAAAATGCTTAAATTACTAAAATGGCTATTAAAAAATAAGGGTTAATCGTAGAGGGGTGAAAATTAAGGATTGTATGTATTTTTGTATGTTGTATCATAAAAAAATAGAAATTAAAAATTTTGTTTAAAAAATAAAAAAAAAAATTTAGGGGTGGACTACCCCTAACATTTAGGGGGATGAAAAATAGATGTTGGCCGATTCTCATAGATACCGGATAAGCACAAAAAATTTCATCAAAATCGGTCAAGCTGTTTCGGAGGAGTAAGGCAACGAAAACTGTGACACGAGAATTTTATATATTAGTGGTCCTTCATGTGTACTTAATAGGAGTCTAAGGTTAAATGTGTTTGTTCAAGAAAACATGCCCTGTACTGATGAGGAACAATCACTCCAAAACTAGTATACAGGTGGTTTCTTCGAGCAAATAAATTTAATAGCCTTTTGTCCTATTTAACAAGCATCCGTATATCTTGCTTCCAAAGATGGGGTGTTATACACGATTATACATTGAATGTAATTCAATACCTGTCGCGACACATACTCAGGGGAGTAGTTGTTATCTGATGTACAATCGACCCACACATATACCTATATTAAATAGGTATTATACAGCGAAAGTAAGCTGGTTTTTAAACAATCAGTTACACATTTTTGCATCTATTCACGCTGTCGAAAAATACCTTTATAGTTGACTGTACTAACACTACAGTTTTCTATAAATTCTTAAATTTTTATTCTTTATATTCTGGTAGTAACCTACCGGGTGGTGCTTGTTAAAAAGTACAGATGTCGCCACTAACGCTTTTGCGTGGTGCTTCATGTGTACTTAATAGGAGTCTAAGTTTGAATGTGTTTGTTCGAGAAAACCTGCCCTGTACTAAAAAGGAGCAATTAATCCGAAACTAGTATGCAGGTGGTTTCTTCAAACAAATAAATTCAAAAGCCCTTTGTCCTATTTAACAAGCATCTGTATATCTTGCTTCCAAAGATGGGGTGTTATACACGATTATTTATTAAATGTAATTCAATACCTGTCGCAACACATAGTCAGGGGAGTAGTTGTTATCTGATGTACAATCGACCCACACATATACCTATATAAAAATAGGTATTATACAGCGAAAGTCAGCTGGTTTTTAAACAATCAGTTACCCATTTTTGCATCTATTCACGCTGGTGTATATATATATATATATATATATATATATATATATATATATATATATATATATATATATATATATATATATATATTTATTTATATACCTATATTAAAATAGGTATTATACAGCGAAATAAAGGTTTTGTTTAGGTTAACCCCTGAAGAGTTTTATAAATTTGAGATTTACTTGGCTCACTACTGAATTGTGGTCCGATGAGACGTCCACTCCTGGGTAGGCCTTTACTAAGGTCAAGCTGTTTTTAAACCTTTTGTTAATGAGAATGAAGTAGATTTGGTTTCTGATGACATTTTTGGCGGTATCTGCAGGTGATCATGTGTAAAGTCGTCTGGGTGGAAGTTTAAACCAGGTGTTGGTAATAATAAAATCTTCCTCCCGACAGAACTAGATGAGACGATCTCCTCTCCCGTTTCTCTTACCTAGGCCGTGTTTTTCGTTAATGCCCTCTATTTTGCTTTTGCCGACTTTGGCATTGAAATCACCCATGATGATGGTAAACTAGTTTTTTTGGTATATCTTAGTGCTTTGTGTATAAATGCTTAAAACTTTTCGACCTCCTCGTCTGGCCTGTCCGCTGTCGGTACGTAAATTTGGATGATGTTAGTATTAACGTGCCTGCCCTGCAGCTTCACCAGGATGACTCTGTCTGAGAGAGGAAGTATGCTGAGCATTTCTGGCATTCTACGTATACACAATGATAAGGATTTTGTTGGCTGACGACCTGGGAGGTCTTACGTTTTGTGATTTTCCTCCCCTGCCAGATCTTGGTATCCCAAGACCATGATTAGTAACTTCCTCAGCTTGGTGCGTAATAACCATGATGAATGTACTAGGGACCATTAATGGGGTAGTTTCCCGTTGCCTCTCCCATCGCAGTGTCACAGCCGCTTAACTCCTAATAGGATTTCTGCCTGTGAGTATCTGGTAATAAGTCTATAGAAATTTCAGTTTCCAGTAATGACATTACTGATGCCTTATGCAATTCTCTAGTTAATCAGCGGGTGCGTATTTGGTTTATACCTTATTCGTACCTGTCCTACATATCTGTAGAAACGTTCCCTGTCAGCCATTGGGACGCGCCGTGTCGGGGTTAAGGACTTCTCCCACCCGAACTGTTCTGTACAAAGTTAATAGGTAACCCCTACTCAGTTCAGAGCCACCCCTTTGCACAGGCTGAGTCCGGACCACATTTGCAATCAGTTAACCGACGATGCTAAGTAAACCAATACATCATTATTGCCTGTATGAAAATTAACTTCTTTACATTTTGCAATCGTGCTTCATTGTCTGGTACTCTTCACACACTTACATGTTTTAAGTCAGAAGGTTCCGTATCACAAACTAAATGAGCAGCGCAATTGCCTCTTGTAAAATATTGCCATCTCATTAAAATAAATTACGTTTAAATAAACTTAAACTGTTAATTAACTAAAATCGTTAGCAAAAGTTTTAAGTCGATAAATGTAAAGTCAAAAGTCAAAAGCTGGACAAAATTAGCAAAGTAAAGATATTATTTTTTGCTGTTTACGGACTAACTCGGAAAAATGTACTGTCACGTCAACATTTTTTGATGAAAATTAAAAGGAAATATAGTTTTTGTGCATTAAGATACTGGAATTTTTATTGCTATATTATTAACAAAGTCAATCATTTTAAAATATGTCTTCTATTTAAATAAAAAATTTAATATTAATTGTTTGAATAAAATTATATTTTATGTTTAATGTTAAAATTTAAATATTAATTTTTATATTTGGTTAATAAAACCTAATGTAATTTATTGATTTTGGTATAACACTAAAATGTATTAAAATTTACACGTGCAAAAGCAGCTATCGTTCTCATGCAACGTTGTGTTTATGAATTATTTTTTACAACTTTAAGTTCCGTTACCGACGCGTGTCAAATATTATTAAGTAAATTAATACCACAATAAATCACAGAGATATTAAAAGTAGCCTTATTTATTTGAAACTACCGGCAAAAAATACTTTAAAAATATAATATTTTAATAATTGTTTAGGTATAGAATCAATATTCTTTTGTTTAAAAGTAACAAACATTTTTAAAAATAAATTAAAGGAATTTTTTATTTTTACTTAAGCAAAGCATTGCATTATAACAGTAACAATCTCATATTTTACTCTAGAAAAAAACTTAGGTTTTATTTATTTTAAAGGCAAATACATAATTTCATTATCTTTCCGTAAAAATTTTTGTTAACAATACCAAAATCTATTTATTTTTAAAATATTTGAAAAATAATTTATTGGTGTTGTTTGAGGCTTAGGCTGGGCATTAGCAAAAAATCTTAGCCAAAAACTCAAAGGACCTTTATTTTCAGCAAAATATTAATAATTATAATTAAGAAAACAAAAACAGAACAATTCTTTGTTCGGCTCATAAGCATTCCATAAATCAGCGTTTCTCAAACTGTGGGGCGCGCCCCCTAAGGGGGGCGCGTTTACATGATTGGGGGGGGGCGCAGAAATTTTACTTACTTAATGATGACAAAGAAACATTCTAAGGACTAATGGCTAACATGAGCTTGTTTTAAGGCGCACAACTTCTCTAAATTTAGTTCTATGTTAGAGATGGCCACTCTGAGTTCATTTTCTACTTGAAGTTTATTTCTGTATTTAGATTTCACGACAGCAAGTGCAGAAAATCCAGTTTCACAAAGGTAGGGCGTTGGAAAAGGCAACAGAATTCTAAGCGCTTTGGCTTTTATAACGGAGTAGTCGTTCGGAAGTTCAGTCCAGAAGTTTGTTAAAGATTTGTTAACAAAGTTTGATTTTTGTAAGGGATTTTTTGAAATATCTATCAGTTGTTCTTCTTCTTGCAGTGATAGTCCGACAGGTTTATTTTCGAATGGATTTAAAACCCAGCTCCAGTCTGATAACTTGATATCTTTCTCTGCAAAGAAGTATCGCTTGAAATTCTCAGTTAAGTTTTCTAAATGCTTAAAAATATCGCTATTTCCCTTCTTAATTCAAAGACACGCTTAACCGTCTTACCGCGTGACAACCATCTGGATAAGGAATTAAACAACAAAGATTGATGCTCAGCTTCCATATCTTCACACAGAACAGAGAACATCCTTGTTTTTAGTGGTCTGGTTTTTATAAAGTTAACAACTTCAATAACTACTGTCAAAATCATGTTTAGTCCAGGGCTTAGCGATTTTGATGCTAACGCTTCCCGATGTATCATGCAGTGCGTCCAGATAATTTCTGAGGATTTCTTTTTTACTAGCGCTTGTAAACTGTTGTATTTACCAGACATGGCTTGAGCTCCATCGGTGCAAATCGCAACACAATTTTTCCATTGCAAATTCATTTTAGTAATAGAATCATTTGTAATCTTGAACAACTCGGTGGCTGTAGTTCTTCCTTCAATCTGTTTACAAAAAATAAATCTTCACATATTTTAGAACATTGACAGAATCTAATGTAGCAAATCAAATGGGACTAGAGTCAGTTGCTTCGTCAAGTTGTATAGCAAACAAGTTTCCAGTAAGCTCAGATTCAAGCTGCTACTGCATATCAACTGATATATCGTTAATTCGTCGACAGATTGTATCATTTGACAGAGGAATATTGTTAAGTTGTGAAGCAAAATTTTCACCAAACATTATTTCTACAATGTCTTTGCAAGCGGGTAAAATAAGTTGCTCTGCAATAGTGTGCGGTTTTTTGCATTTAGCTACTTTGTATGCCACTTTATATGATGCCAAGAGAGCCTTCTCATTTACTGCCAGTACTCTATGGAAGCTGGATTTTTGTTTTTTAAACAATCTGAGTTTCTCCACAAAAAAATCTCGCGGTTTATTGACATATTCTCTAAGTTTTTGTTGGCACAGGATTATTTCTAATTTTTTTAATGACCTCAAGGATTTGTTAGCCGCCAGTTATCCTGCCAAATCAGTAGTTGGTTGGGCATTATTCAATGAATTTACTGGATCATTCTGTATATACGGCCAACGTTTATAAAGCTCTTCTATATTGACAATTTTATAAGCAATGACAGGTTTTTGACAGTTTTAACATATTGAAGGGTAAATTTTAATTTTTAAGTCATAGGGCAACGAGGATTCCACTTCTTGTGTCAGGATAAACGGAGCTGGCACAGATCAGTAGTTTCTTAAAATAAGGTGATAAAACTTTGCCAATCCATTGGATCTTCAGCAAAAATTAGTCTTTTTTAAACCAGATTGCCACATAAAAAAATTATACATTTCGATACGTTGCCACGTCTTGTTCGTTCTCTAAGAGTACTCTTCCAGCGGTCTCTCTACTGGCAAATTATGCCCGAGCTCAGCCGTAGAGGGTAGAAGAAAAAAATATAAAAGTGAGCCGCGCAACCGACTTAGACGGTTCAAGCCGGAAACCCCTAGGTCTTGTAGGCACTAGCAGAGCCACACGATAAACAACTGAAATTATGGTGAACTAAATAAATAAAACTATAACTAAAATATATTAGATTACTTTACTCAATCAATAAAATAAAATCAAATTGAAGTTGAATTCCAAAATGTGTAACAATTAAAAAAAAGTTAAAGATCAGATAATATAAATCTTAAAGCCAAGTAAATACAAAATTAAGTACAACAAAAAAAAATAAATACAAATAGATAGAGAAATGAAGATTCATATGGAGCGTACGTGTAATCACACTAAATTTTAATTATCATACATAAACAAAAGTTAGATAAGCTTATCTGTGATACTTGGTTTACATGGTGGCCCCCTTCGGGGAGCTAGCCTCCTCTTCAGGAAAAGTTAAGCGTTCTAGGTGCTCAGTTTTTTAGTTGGACCTTCAGACCAAAGCACTGGAGTTGGGACCCTCTAGTACCAACAAGAGAAGGCAGATCTTCCAGATAAGTATAGATATGAATCGATGAATCCTCCAGGAAGAAAAAAAAACTCTAGTTGTTATAGGGTTTTAGTCAAACACTTCAGCAAGAATAACTGTAGCCGGTTTGGTTATGGAACGGCACCTGCTAATCAACAATGGCTTCCCTCAAATAAATCCCGCATGCGGTCATTTTAACTCGACACCGAAATCCAAAAATGTCAACAACTAAGGTAGGATAGAATGGTCAAGTTAAAAATCAAATGGTTTTTCTTCAAAATCCAATTAAGATGGCCCAAATACAGCCAGATATGAAAGAAAAACCGTAGAGGTTTTGCACACTTGTTAATAGCACACGCCCCCCAAAATTCTCACCACACGACTCCCTCCCAAGCCGGATATCAAGAATGACACGGAATTGACGTCAACCAAGAATATTCGCAAGTCTATGTTCCATACTAAGAATCGCGTTCGTCCGTGTTGATAGCTAGCCTCATCTACACAGAAATGTAAACCAGACAATAATATAATCGATAATACACAATAATCGAGGCTAAAATCTAAAGCAAAATCTATAATGAAAATACCTTACTCAATCTCCAGTGATCAACAAAAATGCCATAGCCATTAACAATTGAATCTTATCACAATAAGGTATGCAACACTATTTACAACGAATGATATATTTAAGTTACAACAAAATACGGTACGCGACACTACTTACGAGTACTTGAGAAATATAAAATTATCAGAGATATAATTATAATGGAACTGTAGCAGGGAAAAAAAAGCACTTTACAACGTTTTTCCTTTGGGTGAATATCTTTTTCATTTGCACTCAAATTTTCTAACCGTTATTCGACCTTTTGGGGCTTGGTTCTTATCACTTTATAATCCGCTTTCGGATCTATTAATTTTAAATAACCCTTTTCCATTATTTCACATTTGGTGGTCGCAATTCTGTAAAAGAAATAATTTTTTATTTGTAAACTTATGCCTTTATTTGCGGACAAATTAAAAAAATTTGAATGGAAAAAAAATTTAACCATGGTTAAATTTGCGAACGTGATTAAAAATAATAGAAAATGGTTATTTGATATTAATATATCTTTGCGTGAGCGGATCATAAAGTGTATTTCAAAAATCATAACAACAACAATCGACAAGTATGTATGAGAGCACTGTTAAAAGTAAAGAAAGCGAAAGATGTGTGTTAGAACCGTAGTAAGTGAAAGGAAGTGGTCTCTGCCTACCGCTACGGCAAAAAGGCGTGGCTATATGTACGAATATGTATGTTTAAAAATCAAAATACATATTTAAACTTTAAACACCCGGCATCTTAGAAACCAGCAATGCTTGTTTAAGGCATATTGGGCAGAATTATCATATTTTGAGGTTTAGAATATAAAAATCAGAGATTGGACAATTTTAATAAATCACCCTGTAGCGAAATTTGCTTCACTGGGCGTCAAATTTGTGTTACGGTTTAAAACAAACCAACCACTCTTACTCAGGATTTTGTGAATTCTTGATTTCTCGATTGATTTAATTTTTAGGGAATAAAGAGATTAGTTTACGTTTTTTCGAAATTGTATTTGAATTAAAGGATTTCTATATAATTTATTTAGTTAAAGTAAAGAGGTTTAAATAGGGGTAAGCAGTGTTTTTATCTTATTTTAGTAGATTTTTGTTATTCCAAAAGAAAGGACTTATTTATTTGTTTATAAGGTAACTTTATTGTTAATATTAAACTAACATCTTTAAAAAATTCAACAATGTTAAATCGTTTGGTGAATAAATAATTGTAAGTAGATTGACTTGTTTGGGTATTTATAAGTTTTTCAAAATAATTTATAAAATTTATTTACTATTGTCTTAATTAATAGAAAAATTATCGTAGGACAACAAAAATTGTGTGTGACGCATTAAACCAAAACGTGTAGGATCAGTGGATAATAATAAGCCTTAAATAATCTAAGGTATACATTAATTTAGTTTATGGCTCTATTACCAACTCTAATTACTCTAACACATTACCACTCTTGTGGGTACATTTTTAATTTTGGTTAAAGGTTTATTTGATTTTTTTCCTACAAATATAAATCCAAATTAGTAAGTTAGTTAGGATTTGACTTAGTATCTATAAAAAAAACTATTGCTTTTTGCCAACGTTTCAAATTTTATGCAAAAATATTGATTAAAAGAGTAACGAATGAAACTGAGAAGATGATATGGGATGTGCAAGCAGAATTTAGAAGAGGAAAAAGATGTATGGATCAGGTCTTTTCATTACGAGGTATAGTCAAAAAATTCTTGGCTAGAAGTCAGAAGGTCTATTGCGTTGACATTGTCAATGTATGGGGTGATTGGTAATTTAATACGAGTACTGAAATCACTTTACAAGGATTCCACTGCTTGTGTCAGGATAAACGGAGCTTGAACGGACTGGTTTAACATGTGTGGCTTCGCCATGGCTGTTTTACTTATACATAGACGATTGTTTTAAAAATTTAAAAGATAGTGCGTATCGATTGAAAATGAATGATTTGATCGTCAAATGCCTTCTTTATGCCGATGATCAAGTCATATTAGCGTCATCTGAAGAAGACTTGCAGGCGATGGTTAATATTATGCATTATGCCCTGAAAATCAAAGGGATGAAAATAAATGTAAGCAAAACGAAAGTAATGGTTTTTAAAAGAGAAGAAAGCATGACAAACTGTGGAGTTTTGATTGAGGGAGAAAGAGTGGAACAAGTAAATGAATTTGTTTACTTGCGTTCAAAGTTTACGAGAAATGGAAAGTATGACAATGACATTGAGCGAAGGGTGTTGGCAGAAAGACAAATGAATGGAGCACTGCATAGCTTTATGAATAGCCAGAAAGTGTCAAAAAAGGCACGTCTGGCTGTGCATAGAGGTGTGTTGGTTCCTACACTTATGTATGGTAGTGAATGTTGGGTTTGGCAGAAGAAGCATAAAAATAGGATTAATGCTGCGGAGATGAGCAGTCTGAGAAGTATAGCCGGAGTGACTCGGTTGGATTAAGTAAAGAATAGTAAGATAAGAGAACTCTGTGGTGTAAAAGCAGATGTGGTTACAAAGATAGATAAAGGAATGTTTTGATGGTGTAGATACGTAGAAAGGATGGATGAAGAAAAATTGACGATAAAAATTTATAAGGACAAGTCGGTAGAGGTCGACCTCGGAGAACATATCTTGATCAGATCAACATTGTTTTAAGGAAGGGCCAGGTCAAGAGTACCAACAACCGACGAGCATGTATGAGATCACTGATGAAAGTGAAGGAAGCAAAATATGTGTGTTAGAACCGTAGCAAGTGGAAGAAATTGGTCTCTGTCTACCCCTATGGGAAAAAGGCGTGACTTTATGTATGTATGTATGTCTAAATTTTATTAAATTTATTGTCAGTCTTAAAATATGGATTCTAATATAAAAATATAAATATGTTTTTCTTGCCACGATGTAGTACATAAATAAAAAAATGAAAGTTCTCATTAAACAGTAGTTCTTTCCTGGTTAAGAATTTTAAAATTAAGTTTTTTTTTTCGCATTGTTATGATTTGTGAAATCAATTTTATATCGATGATTATTTAAAACTGTAGCAATACCTAAAAAAGATTTTATACATAATACATTGATGGACTATTCCTTTTTTCAAATAATTTTGTCCACTAAAGATATCGTATAATTATTCTTTTCTAGCTTTTTTTTATTATTTTAAATTTTTTTGTGGTATTCTGGATTAAAAATTAACAGTGCTCTTATTTTTAAATTTTTAAAAGTTATTTGAATTTGATGTTTGAAATTGTGGTGATAAAAATAGTTTAACAACCTCTCTGACAAACTTGGTTAATGATACCAGTCTACCTTCCAAATATTTTCTGATGTATTATTAATTCATAAATCTTATAGTGTTGTTATTTTTTATTTATGAGTTAAATTTTAATTTTAAGTAAAAACTATAATTTTAATTAAAAACTATAATATTAATTTAAATTTTTAAATATTTGAACATTGATTGTGTCATCGACATATTTTTTAAAGACATAACAAGTACAAATAGGTGACACGCAATTTCCGATTACTTAACCAAATATTTGTTTTTAAAACACATAAATAAAATTAAAATATTAACAACCACTTTTACCTAAAATAATCCATTCTTAAACAAAATAGCGTCAACAACATAAGAGACATAGATATGTTAAATACTGCCTTTTTTCATATGATTCGTTATATAAGTAGCACGATAATAATCAATAATTAGTTTTATTAAATTTTACCAATTTTCTTATTATTATTAAAAATATTGGTGCGGCTCTTTTGGTGTTTAATTTATTTATTTTTGTTTTATATGTTTACTAGCAGAACCCGGCAGACATTAACCTCAAAAAAATACATACATATATACATGCTAATTTTCAAGGTGATTGGTTGAACGGTGCAAACAAACTTAATAAATTATAAGCTTTTGGCCAAAATGTTCAACATGACAAAATAATGTTTAATTGTTCCACGAAAGATGCTTTTATGGAGCCCAGAACACCAATAATTAGATTAACCGTCTTTATGTTATAACATCGATAGAGCTTTTATAACTCGAAAAGAAGGACCTTGTCATTTTCTTGCTTATGTACTTCTTTGCTGTTGATATTAGCAGGAACGGATAATTTAATGACATACTTTAAATTTTATCATGGTCAAAAAGTACAATATCTGGCTTGTTAACTTTAATTTGGCTAGTTTTTGGAACACCATGATTTCAATATATTTTACTTCTAACATTCTTGAGAGGGTGCTCGTCGATGCCATTTGTAAACCTAAGTATTTATAATTGTATCCTGGCATTCTATCATAAAACCTTTTGTCTTGGATTTTAAACCAGATAATCTTAGAAAGCCAAACATAAGCTATTTGGACACTTCCTTACTATCAACATGACGAAAAAAATAAAGTTCATGGGCTAACGCATGTATCTTTTTATCTGAATATTGTGTTGTGCCCTCACGATATTGGTTTTCGTTAGTCGCTTTGCTGGTAAATAAACATTTCCCCTTTGTATATACTGGTTAATGTTTGATAGTCCAATTTTCTGCGCAGCTCTTACAGCTGATTTAACATGAAAAATTTCTTTACCAGCTCTTTCGTAAGTAACAACTAGCTTGAACAGGGGAATCACGGACTATATTACTTTCAACGTAACAACCAAGGCAGCCTTGTCATACATGCCTTCCAGCGCATTTAAACCCCGACCTTCGATATTACAGGGAAGGTAAATTCGTTCAACTTAAAGGCAAGGATGCAGATTTCCCATGAACAACACCAAACAAATAAGTCCGTGGATAGTATACGACGATCAGATCATAACCCGAACTTTGTTTTTCATATAGTCTTTATATCACCGATGTATTTCACCAAACTTGGATATACTTTGATGCTTTTTAATAGTCGAGGTATGATATCGTAAGAGGTAGTATTAAAAGCCTTTTCTTAATCTACCTATGCTACGAAAAGGTTGCATTTATAGCAAATTGCCTCTTGGCAGATACAGCGATCTGCTGTCAAGTTTTTTTGCAATACCTTAGATTTGGTTAGGTTGGGTATCATGTAAGTGGGGTGTAGGTAGTCCCTCCACGCAACCCTTAATAGGTCTATTGTACCTTACTCCCTAGAGCTCTTCTTACGAAGGTTATGGTTGTATGTTGAAACTCCTTTCTCCCCTCTTAGTACCTCATTGTTTGTTGTTTGTTATTAGCAGAAGCGAAGAATTCGATGAAATACATTTCTTTTCTTCTAGCATTCTAGTTTTTATCTTCTAAAGAACATACGATCTGACAGTCCGTTTGTTGATTCAGATCTATCCTTTCGAGGTGGTATCTTAGACGACAGTGTCCTAAAAAAAATTATTGTAACAAAACTTTGTAAATAAATTTAATAAAATTTGCAACTTTGGCAAAAAACAGTAGTTTTTTTAGCCTTATACTGATCTAAATTCCAACTAATTTATTAATTTAACTGTTATTGCATCACCAAACTAATCAGGTTAATTTTACTGTAAAAAAAATTTGTTTTTCTCCGTAGGTCACTTACTGAAATCGTAGCAAAAAGGGAGTCAATTAGTATAAAATTGATTTAAGCATTTTAGTTTCAACAATCAAATATTAGAATTTACATTGTGTAGTTAAAGTGTTGTGTGAAATGGGTATTTGTCTTATTAAAGTCCTAAACAAATACTTCACCACAACTCAAGTCTCAACTGTATTGAAGTCCTCTTACTCTCTATCTAATTTCGTATACTAGAAGGAGGCTTGGGAGCGGTTAAAGGATATCTCTTTTTTAAAGTAAGTTTTGGGAACAAAGTAAATAAATCAAATTAAATGTAAATATTATGTTAAAACTAATTAATTTATTTAAATTTAACACGTGTTTTGTTTAGTTGGGACAATTTTGGCTGCTTTATTGTCAGAAATAAAGCAATTTATGTAGCCTTCACTAATCGATGTTAAAATTTTTGCCTAAAATAATTTTTTATATTTTTAATAATTGATATACAAAAGCTTTTAATCTTATGAATTTTTGCACTGTACAGTGTCAGACATCTTGGACCTACCATTTGTTTTAAATATTGAGTTTAACATTTAAAAGACTACATAAAAAACTTTGTTATTATATTACAACAAATTTATTTATCATATTAATAAATTTATCAAGCACCCAATAAAAAATGAACGGTTAACATTTTTTTTTTAAATAAAAACCTTTTTATTAAAAAAAACAGTTTAATCTAATCTTTACAATAAAACATTTAAATATTTAATAGCACAAATGTTATACTCGTACATACTATAAATTACTTACCCACTATGTGGTTATCTATTTATGATTTTTTCTTAGTACCGCCTCTGTAAGATAGGTAAAGTAGGTCCCAAGTATAACGCTTTTCGCATTTATGCATCCAAGGTTGTGTTTCAAAGAAGGATTAAGATAATGAATTTCCAGAATATTTTAGTATAGTTAAACTCGAATGCCATATATTCTTAGGTTACTGTAGGTGAGGAGTGAATTGTGGTCGACATTTTCTATGTATGGGGTGAGTGTTAGTTTAATACGGCACTGAAATCTTTTTATAAGAATTCCTCTGCTTGTGTCAGGATAAACGGAGCTTGCACGGACTGGTTTAACATTGAAAAAGGTGTGAGACAGGAATGTGTGGCTTTGCCATGGCTGTTTGACTTATACATAGACAATTGTTTAAAAGATTTGAAAGATAATGCGGATGGATTGAAAATGAATGATTTGATCGTCAAATACCTTCTTCACACCGATAATCAAGTCATATTAGCGTCATCTGAAGAGGAATTGCAGGCGATGGTTAATGTTAAGCATGATGTCCTAAAAATCAAAGGTATGAAAATAAATGTAAGCAAAACGAAAGTTATCGTTTTTGAATGAGAAGAAAGGTGTTTCAAAATTTATATACCGACAAAACATGTAAATTAATTACATTAATTAACAGACTTTTCTTTATTTTTATAATAACCATAATAATAATAATTAATGTACTCAAAGATTTTTTTTAGTTTTTTTTAATAAAAGTTATATTTACTGCCTTTTAAATTTTCCCATTTATTTATTTAAAATTTAAAATAAAAAAAATATTTTTATTTTATAGCATATTTACTGTAAAATCTACTACGTGAAAAAAAAATTAGGAAATTTTCATTTAACTTTGATATCATCCCGCAAAACCATAAATTTACCAAAGGGGAAGCGATGGTTAAAGAATAAAAGCTCATCCTGCAGACGGTATAATATGTATTTTAAAGATAGTTTCTGTTAATTGGCCCCTTACCTCCGAACAACGAGCGTAGCGATCCTAATTGCAAAATGTGGTTGATAGATCTATTTCGACCAGACAAGCAAGCCCTGGCTAATCCTCACATCCCTAATGGGGTATGGGAATCTCAATCAGTGGATAATGGATGAATAGTTTAGTGTACAGACAATACTGCAAACAGAAAGTGTGTTGAATCTAATGGTTATTTACATGAGATGTATAATTATGAATCAATTATTTCCTGTTCAGCTGTTGGTGAATGCATTTATAAATTAGTTTTATAAACTAACGATTAGTCACCACTTATTACTAAATGCTTTATTAAATAATTGTTTTAATTTATTCAAAAATAATAGTAATTGTTATTTTCGTTTTATCATAATATTTAATTTATTAAAAAATTAGTGGAAAGGATTTAAATACATGTATATATATATATATATATAAATATATATATATATATATATATATATATATATATATATGTATAAACAGGACAAGTTTTTTAATATAAAAATAAAAAAAAGCCATTTCGTATTTAAACGTAGTATTTTTAAGCAAATAATTTTTTAGTTTATCTTTTTTAAATCCCTGCTTTAAAAACATACCTATAGATTAATTTTAATACCTATTGTTTTTTTATGAACTTTGGTATTAATTTTGTTAAATGTGTGCCAATATTTTTTTTTTAAATTTTGGCCTTTTAATTTTTAAAAAATCTTTGGTACAGGGTAAGTCAACGATTGGATAAATTAACTTGTTGCCCAGTTGATAACAAATTGTCATTATAGTTATAAAAGATAAAAAGTTATAAAGATAATAAAATAAATATTTTATTACAAATTGCGACTAACATCTCCAAAGCTGGATCTGTCCTGTTATATATTAGATAATGATCAATTTTGGCAAATGCGCCAAGGGCTTCTCGATCCGTGTGTTTTCTAAAAATTTAAAAAATGTTTCACGATAATATATAAAAACGCGTATTAGCCCACGGAAAATAAATAAAGAGCAAGTTGACTAATAGTATTTAAAAATTAATTACTTAAATATATTGAGTTAAAAATAAAGAGAAATGATGGAAAATTAATAAAGTGAATTGTAATTTGTAAGTTATAAATAAAAACCGTCATTTTTAAGTCTACACCACTTATTAAATAACCCATACACAAGTACAGGCCCCATTCGAAGACATGAGTGAAAGTTGCAATGAAAGTGAAATAGTACGACAGAAATTGTGGAAGCGTTGAACAGTATGAAATTGGGCAAAGCTGCTGGGTACGACAGGATAAAATTAAAATGCTGAAGGCTGGAAAGACGTAGAGCTAGTCTGCTGTACCGCCTTTTTAACCTTTGTTGAAGGAGTGGTAGTGTACCAGACGACTGGTGCAAGGCCGTTATCGTGCAGCTTTACAAGGACAAAGGTTCGGAGCAGGACTGTAAGAACTACCGAGGTATAAGTTTACTCAGCATAGTCGGTAAACTGTAAGCAAAGATATTGATTAAAAAAATAACGAATAAAACTGAGAAGATGATATGGGATGTGCAAGCAGGATTTAGAAGAGGAAGAAGATGTATGGATCAGGTCTTTTCATTACGAGGTATAATCGAAAATTTCTTGGCTAGTAGCTAAAAGGTTTATTACGCTTTTATATGCTTGGAAAGGACCTATGGTAGAGTGGTAAGGAGTAAATTGTGGTCGACATTGTCTATGTATGGGGTAAGCGGTAGTTTAATACGACCACTAAAATCACTTTCTACGGATTCCACTGCTAGTGTAAGGATAATCGGAGCTTGCTCGGACTGGTTTACTATTAAAAAAGGTGTAAGACAGGGATGTGTGGCTTCGCCATGGCTGTTTAACTTATACGTAGACGATTAATTAAAATATTTGAAACAGAGTGAGTATGGATTGAAAATGAATGATTTGATCGTCAAATGCCTTCTTTACGCCGATGATCAAGTCATATTAGTGTCATCTGAAGGGGATGTAAGCAAAACAAAAAAATGACGGTTTTTAAAAGAAAAGAGAGCATGACAAACTGTAAAGTTTCGACTGAGGGAGAAAGAGTGGAACAAGTAAATGAATTTGTGTACTTGGGTTCAAAGTTCACGAGATATGGGAAGTATGACAGTGGCATTGAGCAAAGGGTGTTGGCAGAAAAACAAATAAATGGGGCACTGCATAGCTTCATGAATAGCCAGAAAGTGTCAAAAAAGGCACGTTTGGCTGCGCATAGAGGTGCGTTGGTTCCTACAGTTATGTATGGTAGTGAATGTTGGGTTTGGCAAAAGAAGCATAAAATTAGGATTAATGCTGCGAAGATGAGTAGTTTGAGAAGTATAGGCGAAGTGAATCGGTTGGATAAAGTAAAAAATAGTGACATAAGAGAACGCTGTGGTGTAAAAGAAGATGTGGTCACAAAGATAGATAAAGGAATGCTTAGATGGTTTGGACACGTAAAAAGGATGGATAAAGAAAGATTGACGAAACAAATTTATAAGCGAGTGTAAATGGACAAGTCGGTAGAGGTCGACCTTGGCCTACATATCTCGATCAGATCAACATTATTTTCAAGAAAGGCCAGGTCAAGAGTACCAACAACCGACGAGCATGCATGAGAGCACTGATGAAAGTACATACTTACATAAAATCACGCCTTTTACCCATAGGGGTAGGCAAAGACCACTCTCTTCCACTTGCTACGGTTCTTACACACATCTTTGGCTTCCTCTACTTTTATCAGCGATGAAAGTAGAACACGGAAGTGTAATAATAGATATTTTTTATTATATTTACCCGAAAACCACAAATTGTTGAGATATTATTACTAAAAATATCAAAAAATTGTCAAAAAACAAGCCGTATTTACCCCGTTGCTAAAAAAATAAACAAAAAATTTACGATTTCTAGAGAACTGTTAATAAAATATTATTTTATTTTGACATGCAGGTAGGCAGCTGATGACATTAGTGCACCACAAAATTTTTCATGCGGGCACACGAAATAGCCCACTTTTGGTGCGCTAAATAGGTATGTAGTCATAGTGTTTTCAGTTAAGTATAATAAAAACTATTTTTCGAGCTATCATGCACTTTTGTCTAAGCAGCTACCTTTTTTTTTTCCAAAATATATTTACTTTGACAATGAAAAATTGTGTACTTACATATGAGTAGTGACACCTTTTTGGACAACCCGATCTTTTTTGTTGAGGTGGCCATTTATGCTTTCTTTAAAGCAATAAATTAATAGTTGGCGGTTTTAAAAATTTAAGCTACCTCTTAAAAATATTCGGTGAAGCAAGTTTCTTACATGCTCCAAAAGATTTATTTCCGGTGATTGCAAATCCGGCAAGACCCGGCTGCGGTATGTGAAAGCATTTAAAAATTTTACCTTAACGAATGAACCTTCAGTACATTCTGCTAATGTGCTTTACTTTTTTATTTCCTTTGCACTTTTACACGTTTAGAATCAGAAGACATGTGCAGCAGTGCCTTTAAAAAACAATTAACTATTAACCATTGCAAGTGAATTCGTAAGTAGAAAAAAACCATTAAATTTTTTAAATTAGCTAAAGGTTGTTATTCTTTTGCTATACTTCATTTCTAAATGGTACGCAGAAATAAATCCTACTTATAGATGCAAAACGCTAACAAAGTGAATAAACAAACTTTTATGATTTTCAAATGGTCTGCAACAGCTGTTATAGTGTGGATTTTTTAAAAACCTGCTGCAAACAAAAGGTTTTATTAGCAAAAAGGTCATTTCCTGTCTACAGTGGTGTAACTATAGGTATTACCGTATAAATTTAACATTATTATTTTTTTAAATTAAAATGGCTTGTTATACTTACTACAAAAAGCAGTAAAACATCTGTAAAGTGCTGCGATGTTTATTTTACCCTACCTGGGTTGTAGCGTCATGTATTTAATAAAATGTTTATACATTTTTTTTTCTTCTGTTATTACATGTGCATCATACGCCATTTTTTGAAATCGATATTTTTTAAAGATTCCTAAAAGAAAATTTTAATATCTTTCATTATAAATGTCGTTTTTCTTCTTGCTACAAAACTTTTTACTTGGGCTAAACGAGTTCAATGGGATTTAGTTCGCAGTAATATGGGAGCAGACGAAGGTTGGTAACATTTGGTTTCTGTGCAATTTTGTTAATACATACTCCGTGAAGCGAGCTTCATTTAAATACACTATGGACAACAATACCTTTTTCACCATACTTTTTTCAAATATTACGCTTTTCTGTCCAAGCCACTAAATAATGTCAACTTTTCTGGAAAAATAACTCGCATTGTGCATCACTATCTCAGAATTAGGTAGAATGGGGTCTAAAATTTTTTTATAATATTTTTCAAACACATCGCCGTTAATATCTTTGTGGTAATCGCCAGTATAGTTTGACTAACTACACCATACAGAGGATTTTAATGTTTGAGGGCGTTATGTATGTACATTAAGATTAATAATCTTTTCGTTAACGGACAATGAACATTTGCCCACTCGTTTCACTGGATCGAAAACTAAAGTAGCCATTTTATTGACACACTAGGTATAAGTGACGACACAATAATCAGCACGAAGCATACAAGCTTTGGCATTAATATGTATTCTTCAGGTGGTAATATTTGGTGTATTTACATGGGTTCTACCTCAAAGATACAAAGTGCGTGCGCATTACATTCTCCTACCATTTAAGATCACTGGACAATAAACATTGTGTGACATTTTTCGTAACGAAAAACGTTTTATTTCCTTACTGGGATAATAAAAAAATCTATTTTTTACTAGTTAGGAAAAGTCGTCATTTTTCACCCGTAGCAGTTACAAAAAATGTCACTTTATATTCCAAAATTAGAAAAATACATTTTCCACTTTTTAAACAACCCAATTATGTACGCCTATGTAACAGCCTTTAGAAAATGATTTATTGTTCCGTACCAATTTAAAATAGAGTATAAATGAAAAAGGTTAAATTGTGAGTTGAATTAAAATTAGTATAATAAACAGAGAAACTCAAATTTTACTTTTTGATATAATTTATTCGAGATATTAGTAGCAGATTATTAAGTTTATATATTATTAGATTCTTGTAAAAGTGTTTGTAAGAATATTTGTTAATTTTTTGTCAAGCCACTGGATTAAAGATAAAATATTATACCTTGTAATTAAATAATGAATGAACTATCGATCACTTATTACAAAAATATAGTAAATTTTACAAATAACGAGAACCGTTCACAATGCAATGCTCATAACGATCCATAGCATAATAATTAACAAGCGCGGTAAAAACCCGTTCCTAGAAAAAAACCTATCAGTTTTAAAATGTTAAAGCAAAAGTAAGTCCGTGTGTATTTAAGTATCGCTCAGGTAGTGGCGTCATCTTTAATATTGCGTCGCATCTAACAATATACTTAAATACTAAAAATATTTTTGTATTTTTAAATAAAAAACAATTAAATACTTTTTTATAGACTACATATTTTTTTTAAGTCTTTTTATTGTATTAAAGTAAAACAAGAAAAGAAATGTGTGTTTTCTTAATTTTTTTTTGCAATGAAAACTATAAGGTATAACATTGAAGTAATTTTTAATAATATTTAAAGGCTATAAATATTCCAAAATCAAGAAATAACTGTTTAAAAGATAGATACGTATTATGGAAAACAATTATTCTTTAAAACTGTTTAACTTTCCAAGTAATATCCATGTTTCAAATATCTTGTTTGTTACATTACAGAGCATCTCGACCCGGATAAAGAAGTCAAGCGCAGAATCGAGTCAGCTCGCGCAACCTTTCAAATAATGAGATCGCTCTTCTGCAATAATAATCTAAATTTAAAGCTCCGCCAGAGAATAATTAAGTGATATATATGGTCTATACTGTTGTATGGGGCAGAGATTTGGACCTTAAAAGCAGAAACCATTAATCGTCTTAAAGCATTTGTAATGTGGCTACTTATGCTCCGAATCCCATGGGTAGCCAAGCAGACAAATGAAGCGGTTTTAAATAGAGCAGACGCCGTCCGCGAACTACTAATAACAGTTAAATGTCGAAAGCTGTCCTATCTAGGTTACTTAAGGATGATCGTTACCGTATCCTTTAACCTACAATTAAGGGCAATATAGAAGGGCGTAGAGGAGTCGATAGAAGACAAGCCTCGTGGTTAAGGAATCCAAGAGAGTAAACCGTAATTCGAAGCGCAGAACAACTCTCTATAATCGCCAAAGACAGAGCACAGCTCGCTATTGTTATTGCTAACATCAGGAGGACCTGATATGGCACCAAAAGAAGTAGAATATCCAATGTTAAAGTAAATATGTATAATAATAATAATAATATATTTATTAAGAATATCCATTCTCTGAATTGGAGATTTTTAACCTCAAAACATGATGATTATGCCCAATATGCCTTTTACAAATATTTCTAGCTTTAGAGATACTGGGTGTTTATAGTTTAAACATGGATTTTAATTTTCGCAATATTTATTCATGTTTTTACAATTTTTTTTTTTAAATTTACAAATTTATTTTTTAATTTCGATGTGGAAACTGTTCGTTTAAGTATTGACAAACTTGTAGAGAATAATGTGGTGGTGTCCTAGGTGAAACGGCATCTTTACGTCCCAAAAGTCAACACAGCACACAGGTGCTTTTCTCCTTTTTTCCGATTTTTTAAAGTACTTTTTGAAGCACCCATGCCCAGTCAAGGCATGCGAGAAAAAATATTTTAATTCATAGTGACTGCACTCTGCCCATTTCCTTATATCGGGTATTAACCTCTTTGTCCATTGGCCTGTTCCCGTGTGTTATTCCCACTCAGTCGTTCCTCCTTCTTCTGTGTATTATCCTGCCCGATGTTCCTGTGGAATATTCGTCTTCTTTCCCCCGCCATCAAGTGTATCGGCACTGTGCCATCATTAAGTGATGTCGTTTTATATGCACTCGCCACGCTAATCATGGTCTTTCGCTCTACCCTCTCCATCTCCTTCTTATTGTAAATCGCTTATAGGGCATCTTACCATACCGTTGCCTTATACAGGAGTATTAAATGGACCACTTCATAAAGCATCTCTCTTTGCCTGCTTCGGGGTCCTCCTATGTTGTACATAAGCCTGTTTAACTTTTCATCTCTTTCTTCGGCTTTGCTGCAGACCTGTTTTACATGATGTATAAAGTTATCTCTTTCACCGGACCATATGCCCATTCAGGAGGCAGAGAATAGACGAGTCCCTGTTATAGTCGCAGCTGACGGCAATGCACACCATGCAATGTGGGGCAGCACTGGCTCACAACCTTTATATATGTAACAGAGGCAATGAACCCACGTTTATCACGTCGGCTAGGCGAAAAGTTCTGGATCTAACCATGGTCAACGTACAAGCCTCTGAATTGGTAAAATCGTGGAAAGTCTCACAAGATCACTCCTTGTCGGATCACCAATACCTGGAATTCGACATAGAAGCATCTATGCAGAGGGTTATACGAAACAGGCGCAGGACGGACTGGAAAAAGTACAAACCGCACTTCTCTCAGTTGCTGGCAAAGCCAGCACCAGAGATCCCTAACTCTAGGAACGAACTGAATGAAATGAATGCCACTTGTGTTGCCGGAAAACCTAGAAGTAAACTTTAGCCACCATGGTGGTCAGCTGAAATAGCTTACCTCAGAAGGCGCTGTAGACGGGCGTTCAACGAGGTTAAGCGAACCAATGAGTAGGGAACTTATAAGACCGAGTTGAACTCATTCAAGAAAAGGGTAAGGCTTGCTAAAAGAAAATCCTGGTCTGAATTCTGCTTTAGCATTGAGAGTGCAACAGAAGGTAACAAATTAAGGAGAATTATGTCCACCAACCAAGTGACACCAGGTTATCTGAAAAAATCTTATGGCACCTGGACAGTTACGGTAGAGGAAACACTGAAGACCCTGGTGGATACTCACTTTCCTGGACAACAACAGAAAAGGTACCAGGAACCAGAGACAAACAGCAACGCGTTTAGAATCGGCCCATCGATCATTACACAACGAAAGATTAAATAGGCCGTCACAAGCTTTAAACCGTATAAGTCACCAGGCATGGATGATATAATACCAGCGGAATTACAAGCGGTATTGGACCTAATTATTCCATCGCCAAAAATTTGCCACGTCTTTTTCGTTCTCTAAAGAGTACTCTGCCAGCGGTCTCTCTACTGGCAAATTATGCCCGAGCTCAGCCGTAGAGGGTAGAAGAAAAAAAGAAAATAAAAGTGAGCCGCGCCACCGACTAAGACGGTTCAAGCCGGAAACCCCTAGGTCTTATAGGCACTAGCAGAGCCACACGATAAACAACTAAGATTATGGTGAACCAAATAAATAAAATTATAGCAAAAATATATTGGATACTTTACTCATACAATAAATCAAAGTACATAGCTCAATAGCAACATTATAACAAATATAGTCAAAATTAACAGCTATGGTAAATTTTCTTGCTAAAACAAACCAAAAATTTAAAATTTACAACTTTATAAAATAACCAAAACAGAAGTAAGAGTAACAGACTTTACCAAGTTACCAAAAAAAAAAAGTAAAACGTATATAAATCAACTCATTAATAACATTAAATCAAACGTTTACATAAGGCTGCTAATTTACACATGTTTTTTTAACCATTTACATAAAGATTTTCACTGCCAAAACAATCGAGTTTATTTAAAAATATTTTTACAATGGTTGTCCTTTAAAATATCAAAATCGTAGGATATTTACAAATAAGTATGAAGAAAATATATTTTTACTTGGACATAAAAAATTATTGAGAAGATTATTTTAATCCAAGATTAGTTTTGGCATATTATCTAATTCAATAAATAGTTGCCAACAATGTACTATATTAATAAATTCAAAAGCCACATACTATGCACTAAAGAAATCAAGGCTGAAATCTTTGGATGCTTTATGAAGAGATTCGTCACCAGAGGGACTCCACAGGGTGGGGTACTCTCACCCTTACTGGGGAATCTCACACTCAATGAGTTTCTGCTATGAATGGAAAACTACGGCTACAAAATCTTAGCCTACGCTGATGATCTAGTTTTACTAGTCTCAGGGAAATTCCCGGAAATCCTATCTCAGATTATGCAAAATGCACTCCATGAACTAGTTCATTGGAGCACAGGGAGCGGTTTGGGAGTAAACTCAGGAAAAACAGAACTAGTACTTTTTACGAGAGGGAAAAAAATTCCCATCTTTCCCCTTCCAGAAATTGGCAGACAAACTATTAGCCTCTCGGAGCGAGCTAGGTACCTGGGCCTTATCCTAGACCGAAAGCTGCTGTGAAGGGAGGATATGAAGGAAAGGGTAAGAAAAGCTACTGTGGCGACCTATACCTGCAGAAGGGCCATCGGCAGACAACGGGGGTTACAAGCCCATATTGTTCATTGGCTCTATATCACTGTCCTAAGACCGATTCTAATGTATGGATCGTTAGTATGGTGGCCAGCCTTAGAGAAGGGAGTCATTCATACAAAAGTAGGAAAAGTCTAGAGATTGGCTTGTCTGCTGATCACAGGCAGTCTACGGACCACCCCAACAAAAGCACTTAAAACGATTCTACATCTACTACCAGTAAATCTGTGCGACTCTTAGACTCAATGCTGTGACCCCATGGACTGAAACGCACTATGGTCACTCTAGAATTCTAAGAAAATACGACCTGTGCACAAAAAACACTAATAACACTAAACCTACCAGTTCAAAGGCGACTTATCCCTGGAAAACCCATCCAGAGAAGATTGTGCCGAGAGTAGGTCACCCGAGGGGAGAGTAGGTTGCGGTATCTTTTCAGAAGACCCCTCATTTAGCCTGTTGTTTCGTTTGCCTGATCACTGTAGTGTGTATGAAGCTGAAATGACAACTATAAACGAGGCAGCTGTCTGGATACTCCGCAACGAACAAAAGTTCAGCGAAATATCCATTCTTTGCGACAGCCAGGCTACTATCAAATCACTAAACTCAGTATGCTTGACCTCTAGGGCAGCGGTGCAATGCCGTACCACTCTAAATGAGCTAGGAACTAAGTTTAGAGTTCATATTGTCTAGTACCTGGACACAATGACATACCAGGCAACTGTAAAGCGGACAAGCTAGCAAGAGAGGGCACCATCCTTCCAGCTGTATCTATCTTATCCCAACAAGGAGAACCAATTGCAAACTGCCGACTCCTTTTGCACAGCAAAGTGGTTCAAAAAGCCAACTTAAGGTGGCAAAATGAACCCACATGCACATCATCGAAACAGATCTGGCCTAAACTAGATCTACTTCGAACCAAGGATGTCTTAACCCTAACCAGGGAGTCCATTGTAAATGCGATTGCGGCCATAACAGGACACTGGGCAGGCGGATCCCAAACCTACGACACGACTTCTGTAGAAGCTGTCACGATGAGGAAGAGGAGAAAACAATGTTAGATCTTCTCTGCCACTGCCCTGCTCTAGGCAGAAATTGGCTTAATGTACTAGGGCAACCGGACTTTGATGATTTAACTGATCTCAGCTCAGTTAGCATCAAGGACCTTACACTTTTCATGTAAAGTTCCAACTGGTTTTCACGGTAGAGGAGAAAGGCACTGCTGTTCATCACGGTATCACAACGGGCCAAAAGGCCTAATTGGGTTCCATCCGAACCGCCGTTTTAACCTAACCTAACCATATGCCCAGGTACCGGATGGATTTCTGTGGTTGGACCTAAGATGACCTTACCCCGAAGGATACTTAATTCCTCGTACTTTGCCAGTGGTATAGTTTGAAAATGACCACTTTAGTTTTCTCAGGGGCGATATCAAGTTTATGTTTTATAATACAGTTATGAATTGCTTTTAGAGATAGGTATGCTTAGTGCTTCAGGTCTTTCGCGTCATCTGCTTCCACCAGTAGTAATAAGTCATCAGCAAAGGCAAGTGTCCTCACCCCGTCACTTAGTATGCCGGCATAGAGCACGTTTTAAAGTAATATGCCAAGCACTAAGCACTTTGGAAACCCTGCTGTTACCTCAATCTTTTCTTTATCCTAAATTATTATTTTATGTCGCTAAGGTAGTCCTTAGTGAGGTTTATAATGAAGCCTAATATCCTTATACTTTTCAGATCTTCCACTACAAGGTTCCAGGAGGCCGCGTTGAAAGCGTTTCTTTCATCCAAGATTACAAGAATCAGCCACCTTTTTCCACATTCTCTTATTTTTGTCTAAGGTTAGGAATCAGCACACTTTCTAGACAATTATTGTTTCTTTAGCACTTTGTTTGCTGCCTTTGGCAGTAGATCAGGGGCTACGTTGTTAATTTGTCTGATGGCTTCGGGTGGGATTCCATCTGGTTTGCTGATTTCTTCCTCCATTTTACTATCCGTAAACAGGATGACCTTTTACCGTTGTGTTATTTCTTGCTCCTTTTTGGCTGTATGGGGTCGGCTTCAGAATAGCCCCAGGGTAAATCCTGCCTGTCGTAAGAGGCGACTAAAAGGATAACCGTAGGTGGAAGATGGTCTCATCGCCCGGTAAAATACCACCATATCGACTTTGTGTGCTGTGAAATGTATCATTCCATGTTTCAGTGTTCGGTCGATACTTTCCGGTCTCCCTCTTTCCTTTTCCCCAATTTCTCCTTTATTTTCAGATAATAGTAATAATGATGAAGTCTCCTAGAGTAAAACACTCCGGAAGCAAAATACCTCTCCATTCGGATTTCCGGGCGAGAGGTACTCGAGGGGACTCAACATTAAAGATTAATTTTTGCAATATCCGTGGACTCAACAAGAACATCAATGACGTCCACCATCACCTACAGACGAAAAAACCGGATATTCTGGCTCTAACAGAAACACGAGTAAACTCGTCCACCAACAAGGTCCATATGCTTTGTCCTGGTTACGAACTCCATTCTCGACTCAGGTTCAAAGGTGGAGTCTGCCTTTACGCTAAGGCTAACCTTTCATGCCAGCGTGAAGAGAGTTTGGAACCGAAAGACTTTGATGTGATGTGGTTTAAGCTATCTGATACCAAAGTGACTAAGTTCCTCTGCTGCCTTTACCTATCACCTAATGATCCTTCATATAACAACCTCTTTGAGATTTTATCACTCAATTTGGACTACATTCAGGAGAACCATCCAACAGCTGAAACCATAATCATGGGGGACTTTAATGTACATAACGCTGCCTGGCTCAAATTCTCTAACAAAACTGATGATGCAGGTCGTCAAGCTGAGGCCTTCGCCATCACTCATGGTCTAGAACAACTGGTCAAGCTACCAACCCGTATCCCTGATGTCAACAACCAGTCTGCCAATACACTAGATCTTTTCCTCACCACCAATCCTGACCCGTATAGAATAGAAGTTTGTGCCCCACTTGAAAACTCTGATCACACCCTTATCTCCACAACATGCTCTTTCCATTTACCATCGAGCAGCACAATACCACCCCGTCTCATGTGGCATTACAATTCGGCCGACTGGGAGGGTCTTCGTATGTTTTTCTCAGCGTTTCCATGGAAGAGAGTTTGTTTCTCCTCAGTAGATCCAACACGATGTGCTGAGACGATTTCTGAAATCATCATGTTGGGGATGCAAACTTACATACCGAATACCGAAAGAAGAACATCATCCGATAAGACCTGGTTTAACAGAAACTGCTCTAGAGCTGTGGCTTCCAAACAGGCAGCATACCATCGATGGCAAAAAAATCCGGGACCTGAGACCAGAGCAGCATATGTTGAGGCTAGAAGCATATGCAAAGAGACAATAGAATGTTCAAAAGATGCTCATAATACCAAAATAAGATCAAAACTTGTTGAATGTCCAAACGGATCCCGTTCATTTTGGTCTTTTGCCAAAGCTGTGGGAAGAAACTTCACTTCCAGCTCTTTTCCTCCCCTAACCAATGAAGATGGAATACTAGCAACGACTGCCCAGGAAAAAGCCAATATCTTTGCGCACCTATTTGCTGGAAATTCCACTCTGGATTCTTCGGGAAAACAACCCTCGAACATTACACCTATTGACAGTCACATGCCCGAGATCACCTTTCGCCAACGTACTATCAGAAAGATTTTGCTGGGTCTCAACACCAACAAAGCCTGTGGATCTGACGGAATCCCGCCGATTGTTCTCAAGAAATGTGCCCCTGAACTAACACCTGTTTTTTGCAAGTTGTTTAACCACTCTTACAATTTGGGAGTATTTCCGTCCAATTGGAAAATTGCAAGAGTACAGCCAGTCCCTAAAAAAGGCAAAAAGACCCTACCTAGCAACTACAGACCTATCGCACTGCTATCTATTATTTCAAAGGTCATGGAAAAAGCCATCAACATCGAGCTCATGAAATATCTGGAAGATTCAGGAATTATAAATGATAGGCAATATGGCTTCCGCCATCAGAGATCAACTGGTGACCTGCTCGCATACGTCTCACATATATGGCAGCTATCTATTGAAAAGTATGGAGAAACTTTAGCTGTAGCATTAGATATCTCCAAGGCGTTCGATCGAGTTTGGCACCAGGGACTCCTCGCCAAGCTTCCATCTTATGGCTTGCCCCCTCAGCTGTGTTCTCTGCTTGCTAGTTTTTTCTCAAAAAGGTCTCTTTATGTAGTGGTCGATGGAGTTTCATCTGACACTCTACTCATAACTGCTGGTGTTCCGCAAGGATCCATTCTAGCACCAACACTATTTTTACTTCACATCAACGACCTATTGAAAGCAACTTCATGTCCCGTACACAGCTTTGCCGATCATAGTACCCTCCATACCGCATTCTCTTCCAGGGCCCCTATATCAACCCGTGAAACCAGAAATGAACGAGGAAGAAATGTTAACAATATAAATATGGACTTAGCAACAATTCTCGAATGGGGATCCAATAACTTGGTAGAATTCAATGCAAACAAAACACAAGCATGTCTTTTCTCTAGAAAAGCCGATCTCACTGTGCCTAACATAACTTTGTCAGGAGTAACCATACCACTGAAGTCATCCATATCGATGCTTGGTATTACTATCAGCAATAACCTTTCCTGAGAAAATCACGTGAGGTCCATTGCCAAAAGTGCATCCCAAAAACTTGGTTTTTTGTTTCGTGCCAAGAGCTATTTCACCTCCAGTCAGCTGCTTATGATCTATAAGGCACAGATCCGACCTGTACTGGAGTACTGTTCCCATATTTGGAGTGCAGCACCTAAACATATCCTGAAGCTACTGGATTCTGTCCAAAAAAGGGCAATTCGTCTCGTCGGTGATGCCTCGCTTACAAACTCGCTCACTTGTCTGGAACACCGTAGAAAAGTTGGCGATTTGTCCCTATTTTATAGATATTTTCATGGGCGATGCTCTTCTGAAATATCAACAATCGTTCCTCCATTGGCAGTCTCCTCGAGATTAACCCGTCAAGTTCAGTCTTCACACCCCTTCGTGGTCACTTTGGAGACCTGCAGAACATCACTTTCCAAAGACTCATTCATCCAACGAATTGCGAGGCTTTGGAACTCATTGCCTAGGGAGGTGTTCCCCGAGGCATACAACCTCCAGAAATTTAAGAAGAACACCAACTCCTACCTTTTTTCCCTTGGTTCCCACGATGTTCTCTGAACATTACAGGATATCCCTTTTCGTGGGAACCAGAACATAAAAAAAAAAAAATCATAAAACGTCTGGAACATCTTTTGTGCTGCCTTTATTTTTAATGTTTTTATTGCCTTTATTAACCTTTTTTTTTTGGTCTTGTATTCATTTCTTCATTCTTTATTTCTTGCGTGTCTCTGCGCTGCCTCCTTGGTTGCTCTTCTTTGGGATATTAGGCATTTTTTTCTTGCCTCTGCGATGTCTTAATTCCACTAAAAGGTTATCTTCTTCGTTCTCCCTCGTGGTCTGCCGATGCTATTCCGGTATGCGTCTTTTGTAATTTCTGTGAGCTTATCTAGTCTGTCGTTTGTCCAGTCTGTCAATCTAGGCAGATCAGATTAAAATTGTTTTAAAAAAATGCCATGTCATGAATACCAGGAACTAATAAGCATGTATAAAAGCATCGATGAAAGTGAAAGAAGCGAAAGACGTGTGTACGAGCCGTAGTTAGTATAAAGAGTTCGTTTCTGCCTACCACTACGGGAAAAATTCGTTACTAGATGTATGTATGCATATAATACAAAATCACAAGATGTACACACTTAGTTTTTTTTTGGCACGAAGCAAACCAATAATCCAATAAGAGAAAGAATGTCATAATTTAAAAAATAAATATCGTAATCAAAATTTTATTCTCAAAGCTGTTCCTTTACCCTACTTTAAAGCAACACACCTGAAAAGAATTTTCACATCTTACCAGTCAATCTTCAAAGTTTAAGTTTCGAATAAGACACAACAGATTTCATTTTAGTAATACCAATCTAACCAGAATAAAAACTTTCCAAATATAAACAGGCATATATTTTTAAATAACTACAACTTAAGTCAAAACTCTTTAAATTTTAAAATATGGGTGGGTCAATAAGAAGAAATACAATAATTATATTGAAATTAATTTGGGAAAATCATTCATTTTTCCAAGTTCAAGGAAAGCAATATAACGGCACGCGGTACCTATGAGAAATCAAATATTTAAACACTGATTTCGAAGAACTCTATGAAATTAATAAAATTTCACAGAATCTAAAACGCATTTAACTAAATTTAATTACGAATACTATGAAACAAACCTTCAAAACTATTTTAACCCCATTAATTATTGGTCTGTTTGTAAACTTCATCGTTAGATAAAGATGCAAGAATTTTAAAAATAAAAAGAACCCCATAACAAACGTATCATGGAAAAATCACTCCACTCTTTTTGATCCTTAACGATATGGATAAGTAACATTGTCTCGCTTATCGATAAATCTCCAAAGAGGGGATAAACAGAAATCTAATTATATATTCAACCGTTTGTTATGAATTCTGGCATTGTTATTATTGAGCATTCTTTTGATTATTCTGTAACTGTTCGTATGTATGTATGTATATGTATGTATTTGTATTTAATTTGTAAAAAAAGCTTTAAAAAAAATAAAATTAACCAACCTTTTTTTTACCATTTAAAACTACTGATATTTTTAATATTATTTAATATTTTTTTTAATTTTTAATTTGAAATTTTAAAATTTTAATCTTACAAATTTCTAAACATAATTTTACTGCCATATTTTAATTTAACTTCCTGGAAGAAAACATCAGTTACAAGAAACTAATAGCACCGTGTCAAAATGCTTTTAGGTTAATAAAGCATAACACATCGTTATTGCATATTTTTTCTACAGTTTTCTGCACGAAATTGAGCTTATAGGTTTATTAAAACTTCTTGGTAATAATAATTATGGTAAATTTTTCACTGCTTTATGAATTTTTATTATGAAAAGTATCGGGTGAACCAATTATTATTAAAAAAATTGTGTCTTCCGGTCAAAAATTGTCCCAAAATAAAATTGGACAAAAACAAATAACTCTAGGAGTCCAATTAATTTCTTTTACTGGGCTACTAAAAAAGAATATTTGGAATGATATCTTAAACAGGAAGATTTTTAAAATACCATAATGTTTATTTATAGTAAATGTATTTAAAAATTATTTTTTTGCAGCACTTTTAAGATAACTTTAATAAATAATCGGTGTTTTTTATTTATTTAACAATGGGATTGCACCCAATCTAGGGGATTAATCAACATTTTTGCTTTAACCTAAATTTCTTAAAGTTTGTAATCTAGATGACACCTGTGGTCCATTCTAGTTTTTGACGTAATTTGCTTACTTCTATAATTAATAATTTTGGTCCAACCCATAGTTGTAGGCAATAAGTCCACACCGGTTTTAAAACATGTTTGTATATTAGTACTTTGTTCTAAATAGAAAGCTATGAGTGCCTACCCTTCAACCTATTAATAATAAAGGATACCTATACAATATACATATAGGTATACAGTGGGTCAACTTTTTATCAGAAAACAACTAATTTCCTGGCAACGTGCCTCGACGAACATGGAATTATATCTAATAGATAATCGTGCATAATCTCTGTCGAGTACTATGCAGATGCTTGTTAAGTAAAAAAAAATAATTTATTTCTTTGAAGTGACCACCTATGGACCGTTTTAGGGGTGTTGCCTCTCTTCGGCATAAGGTAGATCCTGCAAACTCGCGTTTGCAGTTTGACAAGACAGATTAACATTCCTCAGTTTTACTAGTTATATAATATGAAATGCCGTATGCAGAGCTCTAGTAACGACATCTATACCTTTTAGCAAGCACCACCCAAATAGATTTTGGGCATAAAAGTATTAATAAATTAATATAAATAATAAAAATGTCTTAGTAAACAAAATTGTAAGTATAAAATCTGATTTTTAAAAAAACCAGCAACAACTAATTTCCTGGCAGCATGCCTCGACAAACATTGAATAACTTATATCTCTGATATATATAATCGTGCATAATCTCTTTTGAGCACTGTGCAGATGCTTGTTGAGTAAAAAAAAATAATAATTTATTTCTTTGAAGTGACCACCTGTGGACCGGTTTAGGGGTGTTGCCTCTCATCAGCATGGGATAGGTCCTGCAAACTCGCGTTTGTAGCTCGACAAGACAGTTTAAAATTTCTCAGTTTTACTAGGTTTATAATATGAAATGCCAAATGCAAAAAACTAGTAACAAAATCTATACCTTTTAGCAAGCAGTACCCGAATAGCTTTTAGACATAAAAGTATTAAATAATTAATATTATGGAAGTTTATATTAAAAATGTGTCAGCAAATAAAAATTTGAGTACAACATGGGATTCTTAAAAAACCAGCTACATTTACTAAAGGATACCTAAACAATATACATATATGTGTACGATTGGTCAACTATTTATCACAAAAAAAACAATTACTTTTCTGGCAACGTGCTTTAACGAATATTACATATCTGATAGATAATAATAGTTAACCCATCGTATACCTACATTTATATTGTGTAGGTATCCTTCAGTGAATGAAGCTGGTTTTTTAAAATTCAGATTTTGTACTCACAAAAACAAATAACTTTAATAAAAGTAGGTTTTTTTGTTACATAATTAGTTTCAATTTTAATAAATAATTATTAATTTTAAAAGTTAAAAAAAATATTAATAATTCTAATTTTTTTAACCCCTGTAAGAATTAAAAAAAAATGGTAAGAGCTGCAAGTTAATACATTTTTTAAAACTTTAAAAATTAAATTTTAAAAAATTACAAAATTAAAATTTTTATAGTAAAAAATATGTAAAAGTTTAAAAAAAAGTTTTATTGTAAATAAAATTACCCATTAATATTAAAAAACAATAAAATATTAAAATGTACTGTTATCCTTTCCCTCATTAACCCATTTATATCATTTAATAAAGAAAAATGTTTTGACAGCTCATTACTTTTTTATTTTATAAGTATCAGACGTGAACGAAAGTTTACTGTTTCTCCTTTTATTCTTCTATAAATAAAATATTATTTTAAAAATGATTTGCAGCAATAGTTCACTTTTTAAAGATACCAAAAGTAAAAGTTATTTAACTTTAAAACCTATTAATAATAATGAAAATAACGAGTAGGTACCTACCAATAGATACTAAATTCAAATTTTAAAAAAGTAATAATTTTAAACTTTTAAATATGGTAGGAATTTTTTTTTTTATAATTTTTTCATTATTTTCAATACATTTTTTTTGAAATATTATTTGTTAAATAATAATTTTTGTTTTGTTTTGTATGTAAGGTACTTTTTCTGATACCAGACAGAACTGAGCATTGGCATTAGCTACTCGTTGGGCACTTACACCTCTGTATTTCAGGCAGAGGTGTACGCCATCCTTTAATGCGCAAAGAAAAACAATATTAACATCCTGTTAGACAGTCAAGCGGCACTTAAGGCATTATACAGCAAAGAAGTGATTTTAAAACTGGTACGGGACTGCAAAAAAGAACTAACCAGGTAATGAGAAAGCATACGAACTTGCAAGAGAAGGTTTGGAAACTCCTCCAAACCAAGGGCAGATGCTAGGAGTACCGAAGCGTACAGTAAGAGTATCTGTAAAAGACTGAATTGGGAAAAAACACAGAGACAGCATCCCAGAAAACAAACACGGGAAAAAAATATATCAAAGGACCATGCCTCAAAAGAACGGCAGAACTGTTAGCGATAAACAGAATTTAGCTTAGAATCAATACGAGGCTCCTGACCGGTCATCCACTCAACAAAATGGGAATAAATAATGTAGATCCACCCTTTAGACTGTGCGGCAAGGATCCGGAAACAGTAAAACACATACTTTGCTGCTGCGAGGCACTAGCCCGCAAAAGACAGGCAATTTTTGGGCAGCATTCCGGCAACACAGAACTTTATTGTTCCCACCCAGTACAGAACTTGTACAAATTTGTACAAGATACAAGGTTTATCATTGGGTACAATGATATAAAATCACATAAGCAAGATACAATGGGCCAACAGGCATAAGTGTAACCGGAGGCAATAGCCAGACGGACCTACATAGGGGTGGAGTATTTAGTGAGCATACCCGATACAGTCAGTGGCGTCTCACAGTAGAATTTGATCCTTCAGGAACATAACTTCTTCATACAGGATTTTCTCCACCTCTGCAACATAAAAAAAGGTACTTTTGTAATTTAATACAATCCAACAAAAAAACTTTTATTGCCTATATAATAAAAGATAGGAAATTTTTTTAAATATATATAAAGCTATAAGCTAGTGAATTAACCACAATATTTTTAATTTAAATTAAAAATGTATGATAATTAATACAGTACCATCTACTGCATCTATATTTTGTAAAAACTAACCTAACAAAAAAGAATTTGTTAAAATTGAATTTCGTTCTATATACATTAATATTCCCTGTTACTTGTACATTTTATTTTAAAACTTTTTTTTTATCTGACGTTAAAAAATATTAATATAAAAACCCCATTAACATATGTATAAATTCTTTTAAAATGTCCCTTTATTCGCGACCGCATCCGATAAAACTTTAATTTGAATTTCAAATGTGTTGTTTTAAATTTATCGCACAAAGTGATAGAACTTGATACTTTTATTTAAAAACAGTACCAACACTAGTTTCCAGAGCATTGCCACAAATGCAAGTTAGTAAAAGGGTTTCCAATTTTTACTTTTTATATTATATTTAAGTTTTTAAAAACAATGCATTTCGTGTTTCAAAGAAAACACAGATAGACAAAAATACTTTTTTGTGGTCTGAGATTGTGAAGTAAATTTAGATACATCATGATTATAAAGTACACGGCATAAAATATTTATATTTAATTTGATTTTAGTTCTCATGGTAAACCATTAAAACTGCTTATATTATTTATTTTATTACAAGTTATTGTTACGCAAAAAATATAAGTTTTTTAATTTAAGTTTTTGTCAATAATCCCGGTTATTTCTGCTTTATTAAAGTTTTATCAAGAGAGCAATAAAAATATATAAATATAAATATTATAGAAAACAATATTCTTGGGCTATATGCCTACGACAAGTATTGAATTACATTTGATACATAATTGTGCATAATCCCACGTCGGGTGATAATATGCAGATACTTGTTAGGTAAAAGAAAGAATTATTAAAGTAATCCATTTGAAGTGACCACCTATGGACCGGTTTTGGGGTGTTGCCCCTTATTAGCACAGGGTTGGTGACAAACTCATGTTTGCGCTTAGAAGAAACAAATCAACAATTCCAACTTCTACCAAGCACACATGAAAAACGACATCTATACCTTTTAACAAGCACCACCCGGTAACATAGCTTCTGAATGAAAGAGTTAAAATATAAATATTATAGAAAACTAACCAGAAGTGTAGTTGTTTTCTGATATATAATTGAACCACATATACCTACAGTATAGGTTAAAATGCAGCGAATTTAGCTGTTTTCTTAAAAAACAGTTTTATATTTTTTTAAATAAATAATTGATTTTTCTAAACAAGCTTACTTGGCATACGTTTTAAAACAACTTAGACAACATACAAAGCTTGTAAAGCTTGCGTGTAGTCATTTTGATATTGGAGTCTACAAGAAGATTGGAGACCAAGCCAAATATTTACCTTGATGATAACCACTTTTGTGCTGTAAATATCAAAGGTATATACCGCTTAAAAAGTACTTTTGGGTTTATCCAAAAATACAAATATTGTAACAATACCATGCTGCAGAATTAATGTTACTTTACTTTATTTTATAAAAACTGTTTAAAACAATCAGTGATATAAATAGTCAACTTCTCTCATTTTTTCAAATACCGGAATTTTACGCTACATTTACGTATAAGATATAAACGAATCCAATATTTTTATCAAACCTTCAAAACCTAGAGCAGACACTACAGATAATTATCACATTAACCTAAAGATCACCCTTAAAACGTTGTAAATAAAGCAAGGCTGTACTTAATACCATTTTTTTGTATTAACTATGCTTAACTAATTTCGTTCAGTAACATTATGAAAATGGTTGTTATTTTAATGATGACTACATCGTCAAAGGTGATAAAATTGTTAATTTTGCTTGTAGCTTTTTTTTACTTTTTAACAGCAATATAATCTGTTGCAATCCTAAATTATTTCAATTTCTATTTTCGCTAAAGCTCTGTGTGTAGTTTTTTTTTGGCAGAAAAATGAAACAAAATTTCTCATTTTACACCCTTTGCAGTTGGTATCGGCAATACAACACGTCATTAACTGGCTTTGCACCAGTAAACAGCATTTGCACATGTTTCCGGTTTAGCGTTGTATCCATCCGACGTGGCGCGTACAGGAAAAAACGCGTCATTTCACACTCACTGCGAATCAGCCATAAAAGTGAAACATGACTTCGTGTTTGTTGTCCTACGTGTTTGCCGGTTTAGTGGTTTCGCAGATTGTTCTCTTTCCTATTCCGATGTTCTACATTTTATTACAGGTTGTTTTTAAGGATCTTATTCACTGCGTTTGGATTTACTTCGCAAATTACTTACTAAAAAACAAACTGGAATAATGACCGGATCTTCGTTGAAATACAGTTGATAGTTAAGCATTTTTTGCGTTGTTTTACTTTTTATTTTTTTTGGGTTAATGAAAAAAAAATCTAAACTATGAAAAGCTACATTTTATAATAATTTCTATTTAGCCATTTATTTTAACAGCTAAACTACTGGACAAAATTAACATATTAAATGACACAAATTGCTATAATAAATTAATGAAGTCATTGGTTACATTAAAAGTTAAAAAAAACGTATTCGGATACTCTAAAAATGAGATAAGACAACGCTGTGGTGTAAAAGAAGATGTGGTCACAAAGATAGATAAAGGAATGCTTAGATGGTTTGGACACGTAGAAAGGATGGATGAAGGAAGATTGACGAAACAAATTTATAAGGCGAGTGTGAATGGGCAAATCGGTAGAGGTCGACCTCGGAGAACATATCTCGATCAGATCAACACTAATGAAAGTAGAGAAAGCAAAAGATGTGTGTACGAACCGTAACAAGTGGAAGGAAGTGGTCTCTGCCTACCCCTATGGGAAAAAGGCGTGACCACTGCATAACTGGTATATCAACTTAATTAAGATAATCGAATACCTTCCTAGCTATGTGGTCGAGAGTTGTCTTACATATACAGGAAATTGTGTTCCAAAAAAGGACCAAAAGGCATCACATGTTTTATAACAATATTCTTAAGATAGTACCTAATTAGCATTTATAGATCTCGTACAGACAGGAACTTATTCTGCATATACCACTCCAGAACATAACAGAGCCACCGCTTACTGAAATCCTTACAGCGATGTTGCAAGCCCTTCTCGTGGTCTTCGCTAGACTCGTTCGCGACCATCTGGATGTTTTAGACTAACCCTATTTTTATCTGTAGATACAACTTTTCCAATTATTCACAAACCAATTTTGATGATTTCGAGCAAAATATAAACTGCAAACTAGGGACAGTCCTGTTTCTTAAAGCGTATTGTCTAATAAAACATTTTCGGTCGTTAGTGCATCGTTTGCGCCCTCGCCCTGGCTTTATGGAATAATTTGTTACTTCATTCAAAAGTCTTACCAAACGACTTATTAGGCAAACAAATTGGTGACATAACTTTTACAATATCCCTTATTTAATAAAACTGAGGCCCGCACTAACTCTTGTTTAGTTATATATCTTGCTCGATATATTTTTCTAATATTTCGGGGTCAAAAACTTAACAGTCTAATGCAAAAATAAACTATCGCACAAAATTATTTATCTTTCAACAAATCCTTTAAAACTATAAATCTAAACAAGACAAAATATGCATAGCCTACTATTCAAATTTTTTGATAAATATCATATTGTTGCGTTAATTTTGCTCAGGATTGATCAATATTGGATGTGTCTGTCGACTCCTGTTTAAAACGTGTTTCGAGTGGTATAAAATCATAGTTGGTGTGTCAAATTGCTACAACAGTTCCATCACTGATGTATTTACAACTTGTTCACAAGTACTGTAAATTTATCTAACATTTTACCAACAAAATCTCTTATTAATTGTAACGTCTATTACAAGTATATTATAATATAGCGCACGAAGATATTTTTTACGGCTATCTATAAAAACATACACCCGCACCAGATAATAAGGACTTTCTGATTTAATTTCACCACAAACAATAAAAATTCCATACAAGATGATGCAAATGTGCAAGATCCTAAAACAGCGGAGTTAAATTAACTAAATCACAAGAAGCTAACATCCTGCAGAAAGACGAAATAAAAAAAATTGAGTACCACTATTCAATGCATTTCTAACAGCGTGAACAAATGTATTAAAAACATTGGAGAATTGGAAACTAATGTTTAACAACAAAAACAATATATTTATCTTTGGTATGGATAATTAGAATAAATCAAATCCATTAAAAGAAACTACTCTGACCCTAAATGTCTTACTAGGCACGGACATAGGAGCAAAATAGGTATTTATTGCGAAGTACTACAAAAAAGTTACTGCTGCAAATATCACAATCATTGTTTTGAAGTATTGAAGAACAGTTAATGCCAAATAGTATGCAATCATTTTTACCAGTCCTTTATAAACTTGAGAAAACTGAACCCTTATGTGGACCTTCCAAAGCCCACTTGAAAAAAAACGCTGGGAAACAGAAATTTCACTGGCATAAAGTGCCAGGACAAAGACAAGCGAAAAGGTTAGTAAGCCTTTCGCTAAGGAAATCTAAACAGCTTCTCGAGTTGGAATAGAAAGACTTAAAACTGGTGACAGGGCTCCTCACTGGACACTGTCCTCTAAGGTACGAGGGCGGTTTGATAAGTCAGTGACTTTTTGAATAAAACAAATTTTTTTTCGCAAATAAACATTTTATTTTTCTACATAATCACCTTTTAGCTCGATACATTTAGTCCAGCGTTTTTCTAATTTTTTTATTCCCTCCAAATAATAGGTTTTTTCAAAGCTCTCAAAATACGCGTTTGTTTCGGTAATGACTTCTTCATTCGACTCAAATCTCTTACCGCCCAGCCATTTCTTTGGGTTTGGAAACAGAAAATAGTCGCAGGGGGCTAAATCTGGAGAATATGCTGGATAGGGTAACAGTTCGTATCCCAATTCGTGGATTTTGGCCATCTTGACTAGACAAGTATGCACACGTGCATTGTCTTGATGAAACAGCACTTTCTTCTTCGTCAAATGCAGCCGTTTTTGCTTCAAATCAACGTCGAATCTGTTTAAAAGCTTGAATAATATTCGCTGGTGATCGTTTTACCTTTCTTGAGGTAATCGATGTGAATGACACCGCGTACATCCCAAAAAACTGTGGCCATGACCTTGTTGGCTGACAGACTCTGTTTCGTCTTCTTTGGTCCACTTTCACCCCGAGCAACCCACTGTTTCAATTGTTTCTTGGTCTTGGCGTGTTGTGATGGATCCATGTTTCATCCACAGTAACAAAACGGCGCAAAAATTCGTCCGGATTACGGCTGAACATCGCTAAACACTCTTTTGAAGTGGTCACACGATTGCGCTTATGGTCGAGTGTGAGCAATCGCGGCACCCATCTCGCAGAGAGTTTTTTTCATGTCCAAATATTCGTGTAAAATATGATGTACCCGTTCAGTTGAGATACCTACAGCATGAGCCAACTCACGCACTTTCATTCTCCGATCATCCAATATCATTTCATGGATTTTATCGACGATTTCCGGCGTTGATCACTTCTTTTGGGCGACCTGGACGTTCGGCGTCCCTAGTGCTGGTACGACCACAACGGAACTCTGTAAACCACTTCTTAACCATTGAAATTGATGGTGCCGAGTCCCCGTAGTATTTATCAAGCTTTCCCTCAGTTTAAGTGATGGATTTTTTACGTAAAAAGTAATGCTTAATCAGCACACGAAATTCACTTTTTTCCACTTTCGTAAAAATTCACGAGGTTGTCTGCTTTGAACGGCTATCAAACACCAACTGCACGACGTAGCTTGCTCAAAATTAGAAAGTTGCCCCTGATTGATTATAGTTGATGGCAGCACTGTTGCATTTGGAGTAACTGCGCGGGAAATTCAAAAAGTCATTGACTTATCAAACTGCCCTCGTACTTTATTGGCAACGACGACTTCAAATAAAATCCCATCATTTCTATCTTTTTTAATGAAACTAGATTTATATAGGAACATTTAGAAACTCAGAGTAGCTGTAGCTGTATTTATTTCCATTTACAATTTACTTGGTAAAATTGTAGGATTACTAATAGTTTTAATAAAATATTTTTTTTTTCACCTGTGCTGCTGCTAATTTTTTAAAAAAAATAAAAAGTTCGAGATGTCGAAACTGAGCATATCAATATTCGTCCACTACTACCATAAATTTACGAAATAAGATATATGGTTCCGACAAATAAATACGATATTTTCGGAGTTTCAAAAACATGGTTATCTAGGATATAATAGATGATATGATTAAAATTACAGGTTTTAGATGTTTTCGTAACGACAAAAATACCAAAGGTGGAGAAGAGTGTATCTATGTAAGGGACTCCTTCAGAGTAAAAATAAATGAAAATATTCACGATAATGGATCATATGAACAAATATGGATAAATATTAATATAGGTAGAAAAAACTTCTTTCTAGCGACTTTCTATCGTCCCACTAATTAAGATGTAATAACATTCTTGAATAGCTTTGTAAAACAATGTAACCGCATTATCTCTGAATTATAATAACACTAGATGGTACCCGCGACTTAGTCTGCATAAGATAAGTACTTCGTGTAGCTCATTTTCTTCTTTAAAGAATTCATTCATCTATCTATACCAAAGTTAAATACTTATTCATGTGATTACATAACTCGTGCTACGCACTCATTTATGTCTTACACACTTATATATTAATAATGCCTTTATTCTATCTATATGGTAAATAACTAAAATGTATTTTTTTTCAAAATATCCTAATACACGTTTGACACTGACAAAGAACTTAAAACTGACAGGTGTCCATTTATTATAGTTTATTGCCAATTTAAAAGTGACTAATGCTAGTTAAAAATGTATGTAGCTAATTTGATTTTAACTAATGTCATTTTGATTCTGATCTGCTGCCAACATCCATACTTACATACTCACAAACTTTCGCGTTTATAATAATAGTAGGTTCACACAATATCTTTATAAATTATAGCCCATGTGTTATTCTGATATGTTAGCTACAATATTGTAAAGTTTTATTAAAATCCATTTGGTAGTTTTTGCGTGAAAGAGTAACAAACATCCATACATAAATACATACTCACACACTTTTGCGTTTATAATAGTAGTAGGATATTTTGCACTGGTGACTTCAACATTAATCTTTTACATCCAGTATATTCTACTCACTTTTAAACAGTATTGGACTCAAACAAAATAGTCCAGGAACCCACGAGAAAACATGCCCAACTAGATCTCATCATTCTAAACAACTCTTTATCCAATTGTAAATGCACACGAAAAATTTTTTAAGGAGGGATATTGGGTTGTAAGAGCCGATCCTGGCAGTTTAGTTAAATTTTTTTAATTTTAAAGCCGTCAATGGTTAATGTAGATCGGTTTTTGCGAGCTAATAATTTAAAACATATAAGGTGAGAGATTTGCGTCTTCAGATGAGAATTTAGTCAATGACAGTTATACTTTTCAATAAGCGGTTGTTGTAAATTCTTAAATAAAATTGTAAATAATTTAAAAAATAAGCACCTTAAAAGATAATAAAAACTTAAACAAAATAAAGTGGAAGAGTCGTTGAGTGTTCCGATTTAGTACGAGTTACCAGCGAGTTTTGCTGAGTTTTACTTACTCCAGGAGCTTGAGTTGGTTTTATGTTTGTTTACACTGCTTGTGTCAGGATAAATGGAGCTTGCACGGACTGGTTTAACATCGAAAAAGGTGTGAAACAGGGATGTATGGCTTCGCCATGGCTGTTTAACTTATACATAGACAATTGTTTAAAAGATTTGAAAGAGAGTGCGTATGGATTAAAAATGAATGATTTAATCGTCAAATGCCTTCTTTACGCCGATGATCAAGTCGTATTATGGCACGAATTTGCCTATTGAGCGTACTTTAAAAATAATTAATAACAAAAGCATAGACATATTTAGTGGTTTGTTAGCTATGTTTAAGAATCGGTTAAAGAGAGTTTAAGATGTGATATTTTTTATTTAAATGTTTGATTTTAATGTTAAATTTTATCTTAATTTAGTATATAAGTTAATTAATTGATTTTTACTTAAATGTATACAAAATTTATTGTAATGGGGGTGATCCCGTATATTAATAAATAAAAAAAAATATTAGCGTCATCTGAAGAGGAGTTGCAGGCGATGGTTATTATTATGTATGATACACTGTAAATTAAAGAGATGAAAATGAATATAAGCAAAACAAAAGTAATGGTTTTTGAAAGAGAAGAAAGCATGACAAACTGTAAAATTTCGATTAAGGGAGAAAAAATGGAACAAGTAAATGAATTTGTGTACTTGGGTTTAAAGTTTACGAGAGATGAAAAGTATGACAGTGACGTCGAGCGAAGGGTATTGGCAGGAAAACAAATAAATAGGGCACTGCATAGCTTTATGAATAGCCAGAAAGTGTTAAAAAAGGCACGTCTGGCGGTGCATAGAGGTGTGTTGGTTTCTACACTTATGTATGGTAGTGAATGTTGGATTTGGAAAAAGCATAAAAATAGGATTAATGTTGCGGAGATGAGTAGTCTGAAAATTATGGTCGGAGTGACTTAGTTGGATAAAGTAAAGAATAGTGAGATATGAGAACGCTGTGGTGTAAAAGAAGATTTGGTTACAAAAATGGATAAAGGAATGCTTAGATGGTTTGGACACGTAGAAAGGATAGATGAAGGAAGATTGACGAAACAAATTTATAAGGCGAGTGTGAATGGACAGGTCGGTAGAGGTCGACCTTGGAGAACATATCTCGATCAGATCAATATTGTTTTGAAGTGAAGAAAGGCCAGGTCAAGAGTACCAACAACCGACGAGCATGTATAAGAGCACTGATGAAAGTAGAGAAAGCAAAAGATGTGTGTAAGAACCGTAGCAAGTGGAAGAAAGTGGTCTTTGCCTACCCCTATGAAAAAAAGGCGTGACTTTATGTATGTATGTATGTATGTATGATTTCGTCAAAAATTTGGTATGTTGTAGAATTTAGCATGCAAAACAAGAAAAAAGGTATATATTATAGGTCTTAAAATTTTATGTCGGACATTTGCCATGATACTTTGATACAACAACACAATTGTATAGGCAACAATTCAGGTTTTCAATTACCGTTGAATGCGTGGCAATACTTAAGTAAATATAAAGGACTGTTAGTAATGTTACAGGCAGAGTCCGTTTTGGTTTCATTTATAGGTTTGATTTGTTGTGATTTAGTTATTTGGTAATTTTAACGTAAACGTGGAATGTTAAAAATGTTGCGTTTTAAATATTAATCTATAGGTCAGTGCCTTATTTTGTAAAGTATTATTAAAACGATGTTAGGAAAACTGGATTCATATTTTGTAAACAAAACCCATGGCTGGGGTATTCACCTTATGGTATCGTATTTAAAGGAAAAAAATTCTTTATGTTACTGGAGCTAAAATGTCTAATTGCTAGTTAAAATTAAAATTGTGTTCGATATCACATAGTGAGGCAACAAACACTTAATTATTTAGGACTCCCCAAAAGGCGAAAACACAGGTCGTTATGCCTGGCGACCGCGCGACGTGTACTTCATACGGTGCTACACTGCTATAAAAATAATATACAATTGGGTTATATCATGACCCAGATAAACGTCAATTGTATATTAAACTTTTGCCGTATTTGCCTGTTCCCACTGAGCAGAATAAGGAAAAAGATTGTGTATATTTGGTCGATAAGGCTTTCATTGTCCAACACCAAATAACCCTTTTGGGGTATAAACCCGACTTTTCAAGTTTCACAACTAATTGCATGTGATAAAAAAATTTTTCATACAAGAATAAACTAGTGAAAAGATGTATACTAAAAGTGTACGTTCTAGTTAAAATAAATTAAGTTAAAAAAAAAGCACGGAAAATTTTAAAGCTAACAATTATTTTTAAACAAAACGAAAATTTTACATTTAAAGGAAGAAACAATAGTATATTATTTACCTGTAATTTATTAAGTAAGTTATCATTACCACAAGTTGAATACTATACCTACTTTATTTATGGCTATAACAATAAATGCTTAGATACAAGTACAAAAAAAGAATTTTATTGACAAATCTTAATAGTTACCTATAACAATGCTATAAAAATTTTAATTAAGATTCTCATTTTGTTTATTATTAAAATTAACTATAAATTTTTAACAACCAGTAAACTGAATATGCGGGACTGAATTATGCAAGTTTATTGTTTTTTTTGTGTCTGTTGCATATATGTTGTTGATTTTTTAACTGGTTAAGGTGTCATGGAGCTGTATATTCTATTTGCAGTATATGTCTTATTCTTTTTGGAATTATCAACGTACCACTCAGCCACAGCAGTTGATCGCCAACCGTTATGCTGTTTCAGTGCCGTTATATCCCCTCCAGTATCTACTAATAAAGTTGCCGACGAGCGGCGAAAACAATGCTCTGTATATAAATTACAGTCTGGTAATTTTAAAAATGTAGCAATGTTTTTTCCCATTGCTCCAAATTTATTAATGCAAATTCTTTGTAAGTGTTTTTTTTATTTAGAAATTAAAAAAATAATATCGTTTGCGATATATCGGTAGGACGAAGATTTAAATATTTCTTTACTATGGTATAAAAATTTCCCGTAACAGTGAATTCTCTGGCATTTTTTTTTTTTTATTTGGTACACTAATTAAAAAAATAGATCCATGGTCTTCTAAATCTGTAATTTGCATAGAGTGCAATTCTGTTGCATGACAAGCACCCACATTGCCCATTATTAAAGAAACCTTAAATAAATTATGTAATTAACTAGATAATAAAAACGTTTAAATTATTGTGAGATCTACTACCTTTGTCGCCAGATATTTCCCATTAGGAGCTTCATTTATGAAATTATTAAAGGTGTTCTGGCGTAAAAGTTTTTGCCTTTTTAGCCATGTTTCTCTGATTGACGTTTAAGAAACGCTCGTAATTTTAAATAATTCTTTACAATAATTCCATTATTTATGTTAAGTTTGCTTCTTAGCATGGAGAAGAAAGTCCATAGAGACGAAGCTTTATATTTAGTGCCGAGTTCACTAAATTATACCAAAAGAACATTCTCTGTGAACGATGACTTAATGTCCCTACTACTACACCAATCCTAAAAAATTTTGTGTACATCTTATATTTGTTTTGGGATTTTTCGGGCAATAAATTCTGTATAGTAACATTAGCTGCTTGTTTTATTTCTAGAGGTGTACATAATAATTCATCCTTTCTATCTAAATTAATCTGCAAAACATTTACAATAATTAGGTATCAACTTAATTTTACAACGTCAAAATTATTTAAGTGACATTATTTCCCTCAATAACAATAATGGACTGTTTCCTTTCGGCAAACCGGCTTGTACAGAAGCACAGAGGCACCTTGATATTCGGTTCGTAAATAAATCCAAGAATGTTTTCCGATTTATTATAGTTAGTTATTATATCTCACTTTGTTGATGTGTAACAACTTTGCTTTCGCTTTCTTGCAGGTGTAACATCTTTCATCTCGCTCACTCGAAATTTGTGGGGGTCATATCGTAAAATGTGTAGCAGTAATAGTAACATTTTATTTGACGAATAAGCGCGTGGTTAGAGTTGGCCGTCAGATAGATGTCAACCATTTTTCCGAAAGTTGATTTGACGAATGAGCACGCGTTTAGAGTTGGCCATTATTTGGCTATTTTAAGGTTGATTTTTTTCACTGTCAGTGTCAATTAAATAAAATAAATTTTTTTTAAAAAAGAATAATTGTTTGTTATGAAAAATAATACCTGACCCATTTTTTTCAGAATATAATTTTAAAATTGCTTATTACTAAGGTAAGATGTCAAATGGTACACATCATATGCGACTACTATAAGGCTCGCTCGTTTTTTTTTGTTAACAGATACTAGTAATTGCTTAAAAGCAGTTGAATAATAAATATATAATTCAATAGAAGTAGATAAATGCAATATAGTTACTTTTTTAAATACTGTCTAATGAATTTTTTTTTAAAAGTGTATTAAAGTTAAAATGTATTAGGTTTTCCACGGAAAACAATTTTCATCAGCGTATTCTAAACTATTGTTAGATTTTCATTCATTGGCTTTATTCCGCAGCTCTCATATACGTAGGAACTTTTAAAAAAGAATAGAAAAATAATATTTAATTTAAAAATTGTAACAGTAATTTAAAACTGTATTGGACTTTTTCTTTAAAGTTGATAAACGAATCGTGATAATCATGGTTAAATGTGTATACCTATTTATTTTTATTTTTAATTAATTTTTTTATTAAAGTTCATTTTTTTAAAAATTTATTTTAATAAAATTTTTCATATATTTAAAAAAAAATTATTTTAATGCATAAATCTTAATAGTTAATTGTTTGCAGGAACTACGGTTAGTAAAAATGTCGGCGAATATATTGCATTCCTAAAATTAATCATTTAAAAAATTCTGTATATATAATAAAAAAATAAAAAAAATATCTTACAAAAAAGCATTAATAAAGTATGATGTTAAAAAATCTGCTATCAATTGTTATTTTATTTGGAGGAGTTATGTATTTTGGGATTTAGATATCGAATTAATAATGTTTTGATAAGACTACCGTAGTTTTTGGATCCACATTCCAATGTATCATTTGTTCTTGCAGCATTTTGTGTACCTACACTATTTTTAGTAGTTAAAAAATCCAAAAATTGTATTTTTTAAAGAAATTTTAGCAACGTAAATATTATGTTTAATAAAATCGAATTTTAACTAATATTTAAAGAGTTTCTGAAAGCCATTTTAAAAATAGTGTTTTCACTGTTATTTAAAATTTTATTTTAAAGTGTCTTTTTAACAAAGCATGTAATTTTAAATTAATAAATATTAAAAAAACTTAATTATTTTTAAAAGCCCAACTCCAATTTTAAAAAAAAACTTTAAAATAGGTTTAAATTTTTTATTGGCGTGTTTAGTGTTTACGTGTTTTAACAAAGCCAAAAAGCAAACCCTACAAAATCCCATGAGGTACGGCCATGGATTGCTGTTTACAAAATTGGTGCACCAAAATAGGACTAAATAAATCAAATCACCCAACTATTTCTCTGTTGCATTACAACAATTTTGTTCAATTGAATCAGGCCAGGAAAACGAATTTTCGCAGATGTTGTTACTCGTGGATTTTGTTTTTAGTAATTGAAAAAGCACTATGGACGAAAATTCAATTTAGAAAAATGGGAACGTAATGAATGTTTAAAATGAATAACGTATTTACGTAGGTCAATGATAAAGTAACCATGGCAAAAAAATAATATTCTTGGGTCGCAATAAAACCAACGTTTTTTAACATTTTACTTTTATTTTTAAAAATACTAAACAGCAGGTTAGGTAAGGTTGAAACGGCGGTTCGAAAGAAACCCACTTAGGCCCTTTGACACGTTGTGATAACGTGATGGACGGCGGTACCTTTCTCCTCCACCGTGAGAACCAGTTAGAACTTTTAATGAAAAGTGTGAAGTTTTTAATGCTAACTGAGCTGAGATCGGTGGCACTAGTATAGAAAGCCATTTTTTGCCTAGAGCAGGGCAGTGGCAGAAAAGATTTTCTTTTGTTTCCTCCTCTTCCTCATCGTGACAGCTTCTACAAAAGTCGTGTCAAAGCTCTGCGATTCTTATGCGCCGTGCATGGTACCCACCTGCTTAGTGTCCTGTTATGGCCGCAATCCCATTTCCAATGGACTTCCTGGATAGAGTTAAAACATCATTAGATTGACGTAAATCTAGTTTAGAATAAATCTGTTTTGATGTTATGCATGTGGGTTCATTTTGCCACCTTAAGTTGGTTTTTTGAACTACTTAACTGTGCAGGAGGAGGCCGGCAATTTGCAATCGGTACTCCTTGCTGAGATGAGACAGATACAGCTGGGAGGATGGTGCCTTCTTTGCTAGCTCGTCTGCCTTACAGTTGCCTGGTATGTCCCTGTGTTTGGGTACCCAGACAATGTAAACTCTATACTTTACTGCTAGCTCATTTAGGGTGGCTTGACATTGCACCGCTGCCCTAGAGGTCAAGTAGACTGAGTTTAGTGATTTGAAAGCAGCCTGGCTATTGCAAAGAATGAATATCTCGCTTAACTTTTATTTGTTGCGGAGTGTCCAGACAGCTGCCTCCAAAATGGCTGTCATTTCGGCTTGATACACACTACAGTAATCAGGCAAACGAAACGACAGGCTAAGAGAGGGGTCTTCTGAGAAGTTTAGAGCTGTCCATATAAAATACTGCCCTCTGAGGTTTAACTAGATTCTCGGCCAAATCTTTTCTGGTTGGAATTTTCAGGGATAGGTCGCATTTGAAAACAGGGGTGGGTTTAGTGTAGTCAGTGTTTTTTGTGCACAGGTCGTATTTTCTTAGGATTCCAGAGTGACCATAGTGCGTTTTGGTCCATGGGGATACAGCATTGAGTCTGAGAGCCGCACTAAACAGTATAGGTAAACACGCTTTTTCCCGTCGGAAAAGAAAGAGACCACTTGATACGGTTCTTTTACACATATTTTGCTTCTTTTACTTTTATTAGTGCTCTTAATGTAAAAACCAATCAAGATATGTTCGCCGAAGTCGACCTCTACCAACTTGCCCATATTATGTCGCCTCATAAATCTGTTTTATTAATATTTTTTTAATCATCCTTTCTACGTGTCCAAACCATGTAAGCATTCCTTTATCTATCTTTGTAACCACATCCTTTTTTATACCACAGCGTTCCTTTATTTTACTTTTTTTTACTTTATCCATCATAGTTACCCCGGCTATACTTCTCAGACTACGCATCTCAGAAGCATTTATCTTATTTTTATGCCCATTTTGTCAAACCCAACATTTACTACTATACATGTGTACAGGACCAGCAGTTCTCTATGCACATCCAGTCGTGACTTTTTTAATACATTCTAGCTACTCATAAAGGTATGCAGGTCATTATTCTTTTGTTTCCCTGCCACCACCCTTTGCTTAATGTTACAGTTATACTTTCGTCTTTCGTAAACTTTGAATACACGTATGAAAACTCATTCACTTGTTCCACCCTTTCTTCTTTAATCAGCACCTCGCAGTTTGTCATGCTTTTTTTACCTTTCAAACACCATAACTTTAGCTGCACATGTTGCAGCAACAGTGGATAGCTTTATTGATGATATTAGTATAAGGATAGCTTTACTTTAATGAAAATAAGTTTTTAGTTTAAATAAACTTTGTCAAGATTAACTTGTTTTAATTTATTAACTTTAAAATCTTAATGAAGCTAAAATGTAGTTTAACATTTTTAACTAAAGAATAAATATCCTTAGATTATTTACAAATGTGCGCTTATATAAAGTTAATTTAAAATTTTTTTTAAATATATTTTTTCTTATTTAATACATTTTATTTTTTATAGAGGAATGGATGACAGCTAAATTGACAGCGACAGAACCAAATTTTGTTGCTTCTATTGAAAATTTCACAGTGGCAGTTGGACGAGAAGCAGTTTTGATTTGTACTGTAAAACAAATAGGAAAATATAAGGTAAGAATTATTTTTAAAAATATAAACAAACCAAAGATAGTTTAGTGGTCATTTTTTTTTGCTTGGTGGTTTAAAAAATCTTTAATGAACACCAATCTCTTCCCAGTGACGCAGCAGCGAGCAGTGTATTTTACCAGCTCTTCCAGGGGGGCTGGTTTTACTTTTTATGCATAACGTCGTAAGCTTCTCGAACTGCCATTTACTCGCACTTATTCTTTGTGTTCTTTTCGCCACCCATTACTGCCTTTTTCGTTTTAATTTCTCCTATTTTTTAAAAATCTCACAGATGCTTTATTACACTGCCATTAAGGTCCGTTTATTTCTTGTCGCGACGGTCAGCATGTCCTGACATGCTTGCTGCCAGTCCACACTCCCACCTCCGGGATTAGCCTTGCCGTCCACCGGCCCCCAGCTCTATTTGTCCACAGCCTCTGCCATTCCTGGATATACTTATCGCGCACCATACTTTTCCTTGCATTCGCGTTCACCACGTTATCGTTTTTCTCTTTTTCAAACATTCTTGTTCTATCCTTTGCCAATAGGTGTAGCGGCATGACGCCCCCATTCACCTGTGCTGCAGCAGCCGACACCGTTCTGTAGGCACTAATAACCATGAGCAGTGTCCGTCGCTGCACGCGCTCGATGATATCTCGGTACCTTCGGTACCGATGGGCGTCATGCCACACCGTAGCCGCTTATCGACGGCTTAGGCGTAATAGGTCGTATCCCCTAAACAGTAAATTTTATAGGAGAGACAAAAAACATGACAGTTACGATAATAAAGGTATATTAAATAGTTAAATATTGATTACAACTAAAATATAATCAGTATTTTAAATGCATTTTAAGGGTATCGGTCGTATTTTTTTTTTTTTTATGTTCTGGTTCCCACGAAAAGGGATATCCTGTAATGTTCAGAAAACATCGTGGGAACCAAGGGGAAGAAGGTAGGAGTTGGTGTTCTTCTTAAATTTCTGGAGGTTGTATGCCTCGGGGAACACCTCCCTAGGCAATGAGTTCCAAAGCCTCGCAATTCGTTGGATGAATGAGTCTTTGGAAAGTGATGTTCTGCAGGTCTCCAAAGTGACCACGAAGGGGTGTGAAGACTGAACTTGACGGGTTAATCTTGAAGAGACTGCCATTGGAGGAACGATTGTTGATATTTCAGAAGAGCATCGCCCATGAAAATATCTATAAAATAGAGACAAATCGCCAACTTTTCTACGGTGTTCCAGACAAGTGAGCAAGTTTGTAAGCGAGGCATCACCGACGAGACGAATTGCCCTTTTTTGGACAGAATCCAGTAGCTTTAGGATATGTTTAGGTGCTGCACTCCAAATATGGGAACAGTACTCCAGTACAGGTCGGATCTGCGCCTTATAGATCATAAGCAGCTGACTGGAGGTGAAATAGCTCTTGGCACGAAACAAAAAACCAAGTTTTTGGGATGCACTTTTGGCAATGGACCTCACGTGATTTTCTCAGGAAAGGTTATTGCTGATAGTAATACCAAGCATCGATATGGATGACTTCAGTGGTATGGTTACTCCTGACAAAGTTATGTTAGGCACAGTGAGATCGGCTTTTCTAGAGAAAAGACATGCTTGTGTTTTGTTTGCATTGAATTCTACCAAGTTATTGGATCCCCATTCGAGAATTGTTGCTAAGTCCATATTTATATTGTTAACATTTCTTCCTTGTTCATTTCTGGTTTCACGGGCTGATATAGGGGCCCTGGAAGAGAATGCGGTATGGAGGGTACTATCATCGGCAAAGCTGTGTACGGGACATGAAGTTGCTTTCAATAGGTCGTTGATGTGAAGTAAAAATAGTGTTGGTGCCAGAATGGATCCTTGCGGAACACCAGCATTTATGAGTAGAGTGTCAGATGAAACTCCATCGACCACTACATGGAGAGACCTTTTTGAGAGAAAACCAGCAAGCAGAGAACACAGCTGAGGGGGCAAGCCATAAGATGGAAGCTTGACGAGGAGTCCCTGGTGCCAAACTCGATCGAACGCCTTGGAGATATCTAATGCCACAGCTAAAGTTTCTCCATACTTTTCAATAGATAGCTGCCATATATGTGAGACGTATGCGAGCAGGTCACCAGTTGATCTCTGATGGCGGAAGCCATATTGCCTATTATTGATAATTCCTGAGTCTTCCAGATATTTCATAAGCTCGATGTTGATGGCTTTTTCCATGACCTTTGAAATAATAGATAGCAGTGTGATAGGTCTGTAGTTGCTAGGTAGGGTCTTTTGCCTTTTTTAGGGACTGGCTGTACTCTTGCAATTTTCCAATTGGACGGAAATACTCCCAAATTGTAAGAGTGGTTGAACAACTTGCAAAGAACAGGTGTTAGTTCGGGGGCACATTTCTTGAGAACAATCGGCGGGATTCCGTCAGATCCACAGGCTTTGTTGGTGTTGAGACCCAGCAAAATCTTTCTGATAGTACGTTGGCGAAAGGTGATCTCGGGCATGTGACTGTCAATAGGTGTAATGTTCGAGGGTTGTTTTCCCGAAGAATCCAGAGTGGAATTTCCAGCAAATAGGTGCGCAAAGATATTGGCTTTTTACTGGGCAGTCGTGGCTAGTGTTTCATCTTCATTGGTTAGGGGAGGAAAAGAGCTGGAAGTGAAGTTTCTTCCCACAGCTTTGGTGAAAGACCAAAATGAACGGGATCCGTTAGGACATTTAACAAGTTTTGATCTTATTTTGGCATTATGAGCATCTTTTGAACATTCTATTGTCTCTGTGATTATGTATGTGTGAAACGTCCTATTGCGAATTCTTGTTCTGTGAGTTACGTTCTATTTATATTTACTTCATAGGGTTAGGAAAAAAAAGAGGCCTAAATGTGTGGCTTACGACAAATTGTATTAAGCAGATAAATGCGAAATTAAACATTTTTTTTCACAAAAATATCGAAGAAACTGTTGGGATTACTGAAATTTAGATACAAAATAGTTTCTCCAAACTAAAGGCAGAATGCAAATAAATAGAAATTTTACTGGCATTTAAACACAACGGGATAACTTTATTCTTTATCTTTTTTTTTATTTTTAAGCTCACTTTTTGAATAGGCCGTTCTCTTGACTAACGTTTTTTCGATTCTGGTTCTGGAATTTAGTTTTTAAGCTTTCTTATTTGCACAGTTTGTCCATTTTTTACTGTTTTCAGTCTGATTTTGTTTTGTGCGTAGATTTTAATTTTGTAGCTTTTTTCTTTGCGATAATTTTTTCAATGTTTATTGTTTCCTGTTTCTTTTTCGCTTTACCAGATTCTGTTTTTTGCTTAGCTTTCTTACTTTCTTTATTCTCATTTTCTGTAGTAGATTTCAGTTTTGTAGCTTTCTTCTTTGTATTTGTTTGTTTATTGCTAATTATTTCTTGGTTGTTTTCCGATTCTCCATCTGATTCTGTTTTTTGCTTATCTTTCTTACTTTCTTAATTTTTATCTTCCGAATCATTACGGTAAGCTTAAGTAAAAATACTTCACTTCTTTAGGCAATACTAAAGTGAGTTCTAGTAAATCCTTATATATTTTCTTTGTTATTTGAATCCGGCTGTCGTATAATCGGCAAAAAGGTTAGGTTAGGTTAGGTTAGGTTAGGTTAGGTTAGGTTAGGTTAGGTTAGGTTAGTTACTGAAATGATTTGTGTTTGAGCGGCAAGGCAACTTAACGTAGTATTCATCATCGTAGCTTAATTTATAAAATATTTTTCCTTCAGGACAATACTTAAAAGTTTTTACATCGACTACTTTAGAATCATTTACAATTCGTCCAGGTCGTATAGATTGGTATGTATAAAGATGCTTATCATCATATTTCATGAAAAAATCATGCGTCACATAATGGACATCCAGAGGAAAAGGCTTCAGCTTTGCTTCTTTAATTACCAAGGAGTATTGACTAGGTATATGAATTTTTCTGTTCTTTAGCTTTCGTTCGATAAGTGTATGAGTAGAGTCACACTCCATTTGAATGTGACCCTTCTCTAAGTATTTCTAAAATATCGTTATACCGAGACAACAGCGCTATCGAAAATATTCTTATTTTGATACCCGCAATTATCGGAGTAAATGAATATTGACCTTGGCTCTTCCATACAATTCTTCTTCAGATAGTCCATTATACAACTTGTAAACACTGATGAAACTAGCTCTCCTTCAGTCTCATTTCAGCAGTAGTTGTCAGATTTAGGTGTCTCAACATTATATATCGTAAAGTTATGTAACTGAAGCTTGCTTTTAAAGTATAATTTACAAGCAAACAATTTAGGGCATAATTGAACCGTTTGTACGGGTATAACATTTCTTTTTCGATGCATCAGCCTTGTCCTTTTCCGTCTCTGTTCTCGCTTTATTTTTATCAATTACGTGTTTCTTGTATGACTCTTCTCCAACTTGACCAACTTTATATGAACAACAAAAATTGCCATTATTCTTTTTAGCGAGATGTATTGCTATGTCATTTTCTTCTAGAATTTTACTGAACAAAAATATTGACAGAGGCAGATCATTACATTCAGTGCACTTCTCGTTGTAAACATCATATATTTCTGTTTTATTATGAAAATGTTCTTTAAGGTAAAGTTTATTTGAATATATTCGGCATTCGACACTGTTATATCATAACATTGTCGAGCGACCAAACTTAGCAAAACTCTTTTCTTTGCGTAACTAGGACCGCCGATGTAAGGCATGAGCTTTCACTTTCTTTGCAGCAACAGTGACGTGCTGGGTAAATCTAAGCCGGTCGTCAAAGGTGATACACAGGTACTTAAGGGTTTTAGCTGGAGTTATAGTGACATTATCCACTTTGAAAGTGATGTTAGCTCTCAGCTTGCCCACCCCTAAGCACCAGTGCCTCTGTCTTCTCCTCTGCGAGTTTAAGATCGTGTGCTTCATCCACAGCTGTTTCTTGCGGATTGCTAAATTTCCCCTCTAAGGCACGTCTTATGGTATGTCCCCTATACAACTAATTCGTCTGCGTAAACAACTAGTATACTAGTACACTCCGTCGTACAGGATTTTTTACAGTGTAGGCCGATTATTGAGCCTTGCGGAAACCCCGCCGACAGTTTCAGATTTTCCTCACTCGTTACTGTGATCTTTCTGTCTGATAGGTAATGGCATACGATATTGATTAGATATCTGGTAATTTCCATCACTTTTATTCTGTCCACCATCATTCTTTAATTTGTACTAATAAACGCATTTTTTACGTCCAACCCAACCATTGCTGCATACTGCTTTCTAGTATTTTTTACCCTGCAGTTGATACAGTCTGCCGCATGGACAGTGGATCTTTCTTTTTTAAAGTCATACTGTCTCTTATTTAGCCCTTCCACTCACTCCATTTCTTTTTTCAGTCTATGCCGAATTAGCCCTTCTTATATCTGTCCTGCGCAGTCCAGGAGGCATAGCGGTCTGTATATCTAACTTAGTTTTTTTTGCTTGCTAGGCTTCAGGATTAGAATCTGCTTAGCTGTCTTTATCGTGTTTGGGAATTTTTGTTTAACCAAGTACTTACTAAGGATAGTTTAAAAAGTAAGCGGCACATACATAGTCACGGAGAATTTCTTAGGTGATACCATATGGCCTAGACACCTTGCCGTTTTTTGTCCTTGTGACAGCCTCTATAATCTCTTCTACTGTAAATTTTGCAGCTACTTTTGTGACTTCCACTTTATCCAGTGCTAATGGAAGGTTGTGAACGAAAAGTTCCTTGGCTGTTTTCATTTTTTGGCCGTCATCCATCTTGCATGGCTCCAAACCCTCCAAACCCTTAAAAGACAATCTTGTAAGTGTCGCCCCACATGTCAGTATTCAGATCCTTGCAGAGCTTCTACCAGCAGGTTTTTTTTGCCTTCGTTTTTTTTAAAGGTTTTTTTTTCTAATGCCCTGAACTCTTTGACAAGATGAAGATCCACAATTCCTCTGCAGTTTACCTTTTCTGGTCTGCTTTTTATTTAAATGAGTGATGATCTGGCATCGTCGATGTTCTGGTTTCACCAGCATGGGACTGTTTATATTTCTCCCATCATTGAGCGTCTTAAATTTCTAGTAACAGGTGTTACTAACAATTTTACCTGGATCCGTATAATTGACGAATCTCTGTGTGGTTTTGCATTTGCGCTTGGTCTGTTTATAGTAGCTTATGTACCTATGGTACATATACAGTTCATATTATAATAATCTTCGCCCTATGACCCTGTCTGCAAATCTGTCAGAAAAACCAGGTCACGTCGATGTGAGTCATCGAACCACGCTCGACGAAGGTCGGTTCCCCCGTGTTCAGGACGGTGTAGTCGCGCTCTGTCAGCCACTTGCATTAATATTCGCCTTGTCGGTCGCAGGCCAGGAAACCCCAGGATAGTGATTTTGCATTGATGTCTTTGCCTGTTTTAGCGCATTTACAGGTAGCTAATTGTCTAAAAATTTCATTAACCTTAAGCTTATATGCAATAAGGGAGATATTGGAAACGATACAGTAGCCAATAACAGTCACCTCTCCCAAACACAGCGAATCATACCAACGTCCGTGCTTGATCTTAGTGACGACGCTGCCTCTGTTTCTGACGTTTACGGCAACGTCGCCGTTTAAATCCGTAATCCATCCAGCTTATGCCGCAATGGCACGGTTGGGTTCTGGTACCAGGAGTATGTATGCTTTTATCTCGGTGGCTTTAACTTTCATCAAGTCGTGCGCCATTCTGGCGCGTTCAAGGTTACCTTAAAAACTGTCCATTTCGAGCATTGGCAGTGTCCTTTTTACTGTAATTTCAGTTATTGTTTTTACGAAGTCCATTCTGTAACCTGTGGCATGCGAGAAAATCTTGCCCTTACATGCCTCCGCTCTATATCCTTTTTTCATGCAGTTAGAGAACGCATTTGCTCGGTTCGTCACCTTGCACTTACTGGTCCTTTGACTATACTTCAGGCACCTGTAACATCTGACCAATTTTACCTCTTCACAATCTTTCTGGACATTTATCCTATTCTAAGCGCATTTATTCTTCTTAAGTCGTCAGCCTCTTCTGCAGCGACAGCGATAGTTGCTGCCGCGGACCCGTTTTTCTGCGCACGGTTGGACCTCACACTAGCGTTAGAAATGATAGTTTCTGCACTGATGGCTTTAATGATGTCCTTCTTTGTAATGGCCAGATCGAGCCATAGGACGTTGAACCCTTTTTTTTAACCTTGACATCAAGCCCCCGATGCTTTGTGCCAAATACTTTTTTCGAGGCATCTTCCTTTCCTCTCCCCTTGACGTCTACGATGACGTCCCCACTTTAGTCTTTTCCACCCCTGTGACCTCTACGCCGATGCTTTGGACGTCCATTTTCCCAAGTTTTTTTTTACATCGGCGTAATATATTCTGCGCTGTCTTTATAATAAGAGTTTTTCTTATTGTCTGCTGTGATTTCTCCTTCTTTTTACCAATCTTTACACTTTTTAGGCTACAGGTGAACTTGCCCCTCTTTTTTTGTGTATTCCAGAGCCTCTCTTAGATTTCTCCTGTCACTATACGTGTACCTTCATTTGTCCGATCCCCAATTCTTTGGCTTTGGCGTAGAGTGCCTTGGCCGGTTCGTAGGCTTCTTCGCTTGCCATTCCACATCTAGTAGTCATGTTACTGACTAGCATTTATAGCTTTTGACGTCATAGTAGTATCGTGGATGTACTTAGTTTCTCCATCCTTCTTATCGATCAGGTTTGTCAACAAACCACTTGTTTCTGAATGCACTGTTTTTCGTTTCACCTTCCTCTGGGAGATGCAGGCTCTGGTGTTTACGGGGGGTTTTGGCTGTTGGGACCCTTTCATAGTTATCTTTTGTTCATTCTTTTTTTACAAATTTGATGAAATTTTTCCATACTTACTTCCTCCCTCATAGCTTCAATCAGGGATTTTTTCTTCACCTCCTCCCCGTCCGCTTGTATTTTGGCGCACGCCGCTCATCTTTTAGCATAGTCATTTTGCATTTCCACGGGCTGGTTTTTTTCCGCAGCCTTCTTATCCATCTTTTTAATTAGACTAATTGCCTGCCCTACTCATTTTTTTTGTTCTTCTTCGAAGTTTTTTACTTAGGTAATTTCTGAGTTCGACGAGATTTTTCGTTATTTTGTACGTATTGTTATTCTTTAAATTTTCAACGCTGGATGTGTTGCAATGCTTTCTCTTTTTAGAGTGATTTTGCTCTATACACTGTGTTCCAGATTGGTGCTGCCTGTATTGCCAAATCTGTTATTACATGAGCTGCAAATTCCGTTAAATGAACAATGTTTGTCAATTACCATTTTAGAATTACTATTACACTTTATTAGTTGGTTTTCCGTATTTGAAAAATTCACGAAAAACTATAATGTGCATTTTTAACAAGTCTTCATATATCGGTTATTGTATTACATGCCGTTTTTTGGTTTAAAAGTTTTATTGGTACTTTTTAAGGTATCTACAATAAAAAATAAAACGAAATAATTTTCTTCGTTTTCGAGATAATGACTATAACTTTGTTTTTTTATAAATTTTTATTAAAATAAAAAGCATTTTTTATCCTTATTTTAAAAATGTATTGCAATAATTTTTTAAATAAATACTAAAATAAACAAATTTTATAAATTTTGTTGCTGCGCTCAATACAATCTAGTAGGCGGCGTAAGAATTATTTGTTTCTCAAGAACTCTTAATTTGTTTAATTTGAACTGTTTGCGTCGTAGTTTCCATTAAATTTTATTTCATGATTGCCGATTTAGCAACTGTTGGTATCTTTATTCAGCAATTACCTAAGAACTGCTGAAAGTACCGCCTGCTCCGCGACAGATCCACGGGTTTAGGCACCAGTTTCAGTATTCCTTAGGGACACTCTATGAGCCATTGAGACGCGTCAAGTGGGTCGTGAATCAACCCGCCAGTGAGTCCGCCTCGATGAGATTTGGGCTTTCCCAAATCCAGCCTTCTATCCAGGCAGCCGTACTGGCTGAAGTTTAGTGGTACCTACAATAATTTTTTTTTGGTGAAATAAAAGCTAAAGCATACACTTTTTTTTTCTTCACTTATATTTATATCACTCACTGCAACTGACCAAATGGTATATTTCTTTCATGTGTTTTTATACACTTATAAATGTTAGTTATTCTTCAGTTTTTTTTTAATTTTGACGGGATAAATGTGTTCCTATCTTTGTCGTGCGCTGTACTGGAACTTAACAGATTCGTGTCAAATTTTCCAGTAATCTGAACCATGACAAACAACAAACATAATTTATTGCATTTTATTTAAAAAAATGTATATCAGCAGTGAAAATTAAAATCTTTTTTCCGCGGCATCTTATGCTTTTTTGGGATGCTAAATCTTGATATAAGCTAGTCTGAACCAGAAGGAAAGCAATGTTTATTCTGACAGATAATAAATATAATAATAACAATAATGTCATCGTGGTTGTCATCTCAACAAATCTATTGATTTAATTTTTTCAACAAAGTATAAAATTATTTACAGTTTTTTTAATAAAAAATGATTTTAAAAACCTAAGAGTATTCTATTACGTTAAAGATACGGCTTGGTACTTAAAAACGCCGTTATCAAGATGGTTGTTACGTAATAAAGTTATTTTATTGGCTCTAAAAGTGGTAGGTAAATTTTCACTTTAATGTTGGTGGTCTGGTAAAATACATAAACTTAATTGTAGAATTTTATGGGTTTGTGTTTCTCTTACTAAATGGTTATATAATTTAATATATTACGGTTTCATTTTACTTCATACCTTGGCATTATTTTCTTTATCACAAATACCCCGAATAAATTGTGTATTGGGTTAACTTATTAAAATATATTATTTGTATAATAAATATAAATTGTAGTTGTTGTGGTTGCTACTAATTCTTCTTGGGCTTAGTTTTATACTAGCTCCTCGTAATCGTTAGAACACTTCCCTCAGATTTTTGGAATGCTCGTCGAATGATCTTTCCACTACGATTACGTCATTCAAGTACACTTAACAGTGTCTGCCATGTTAGCCCTCTTAAAACTGCGTTCATCAGCCTTTTAAAAGTAGCCGTAGCATTACATAATCCAAAAGGCATAACCGTAAATAACCAAGGCCTGATCCTATCGAGAAATCTTTCCCCTATCAGTAGGCTCCATTCCTACTTGTCAGTAGCCACTTTTTACGTCGTGGGTAGAGAACCAACGAAAACTGGATAGAGTATCCAATGTGTCATTAATTCTGGTCTCTCTTAGTTACCACATTGGGATGACGGTAATTAATACAAAAACGTGTGCAACCATCCTTCTGCTTAATCAGTACGACTGGCAAGGTCCACAGACTATTTAATAGTTCAATGACCCCTTGTCTGCCCATATCTCAAATAATTTCATCACCCTTCTCGTGTTGCCAATAAAAGTCTTCTTGGATGTTGTCTAATCGGTTAAGCATCTTCGGTATTAATTGTATGAGTCACGATGCTTGTTTTTCCTTAGTTCTTTTTATCAATAGCAAAATGAAAAACATAATTTAATTCTGCCAACATGGATCTCGCCCTTTTGGTCTATTTATTATCAAGTTCTTGACAACTATTATTAACCATGTCTATCAGCTTTTTCAAGCACCTTAATTTCAAGTGTTTATCAGTCGAAGTCACACAGGGTCATACTGCCCCACCACAGTTCTTTCACCCAATTTGATGGGGGTTTCTTTTACATAACCCTAACAGGGACTTCGTTTTCAACTTTTACAAGAGCTTTTGTGGTTAGTAGCTCTTAATTGTTCACATCCTCGACCATCCTTAGACTTTTGTACATTATCCCTTTAGACTGGTCATTTAAATCTTCTCACTATGGCCAGATATAGCTACATTACAGGTAGTTATTAAGCAGACATTCTCTTTGTCTTTTTTAAAAGGAAGTTCTTCACCGTCGACCTTGGGGACTCCATTTTTAACATCCAACACAGTCCCAAGTTTCGTTAAAAGGTCCATCCCTAAGATAAACTGGTCAGAGACTAGTATGCTGTGTTTAGTTGTGGTATGCCCTGAAAATTAAAGGGATGAAAATAAATGTGCGCAAAACGAAAGTAATGATTTTTAGAAGAAAAGAAAGCATGACAAACTGTGGAGTTTCGATTGAGGGAGAAAGAGTTGAACAAGTAAATAAATTTGTGTACTTAGGTTCAAAGTTTACTAGAGATGGAAAGTATGACAGTGACATTGAGCGAAGGGTGTTGGCAGGATAACAAATGAATGGGGCACTGTATAGCTTTATAAATAGTCAAAAAGAGTCCAAAAAGGCACGTCTGGCGGTGCATAGAGGTGTGTTAATTCCTAAACTTATGTATGGTAGTGAATGTTGGGTTTGGCAGAAGAAGCATGAAAATAGGATTAATGCTGCGGAGATGAGTAGTCTAAGAAGTTTAGCCGAAGTGACTCGGTTGCATAAAGTAAACAATAGTGAGATAAGAGAATGCTGCGTTATAAAAAAAGATGTGGTTACAAAGATAGATAAAGGAATGCTTAGATGGTTTGGACACGTAAAAAGGATGGATAAAGTAAGATTATTGAAACAAATTTATAAGGCGAGTGTGAATGCACAAGTTGGTAGAGGTCGACCTAGGAGAACATATCTCGATCAGATCAACATTGTTTTAAAGAAAGGCCAGGTCAAGAGTAACAACAACCGACGAGCATGTATGAGAGCACTGATGAAAGTAGAGGAAGCAAAAGATGTGTGTAAGAACCGTAGCAAGTGGAAGGAAGTGGTCTCTGCCTACCCCTTTGGGAAAAAGGCGTGACTTTATGTATGTATGTAGTCGTGGTATTGCCAATAGAGACGACGTACAAGGCTCAAATCCGACCTCTACTGGAGTATTGCTCGCACATTTGGGGTTCAGCACCAAGGCATTCTCTTCGTCTTCTAGATTCCATTCAGAAAAGAGCCATTCGCTTGATAAACAGCTCAACTCTCACAGATACCCTTCACCCTCTAGAATATAGAAGAAGAATTGCAGACCAGTCATTGCTCTACAGATATTTCCATGGTAGATGCTCCATAGAAATAAAAACTCTTGTACCACCATTGGCCACATTCGGCTGAAGAACTTGGCACGCTGATCAGTCTCACCCATTTATTCTCAAGATTAACACTACAAGGACCAATCTTCATCAAGAATCCTTTTTTTACAGTGCTGCTACGGAATGGAATAAGCTTCCAAAATCAGTTTTTCCAGAGAACTATGACCTGCAACTTTTTAAAAAGCGTGTCCACAATCATTTCCTTTCTATAATCCCTTCACTCTCTAATAGTCGCAGTGCGGGCCGTCCGCGGCCCACACGATAGGTCTACCCTTTTTGCGACTATTTTCATAAAAAAAAACATTAAAACATTAACTTCGCGTTACGTTTTTATTGTCTTACCGGTCGCCGTTTTAAGTTGTACTGTTGCTGGCGACATTTTGTAATGATCTGTTACTATTTCTGGTCGTGCAATGTTTTTTTTTGCACCTGTATCTATTAAAAACGCCCCATTTTTCTCGTCGATACGACCGTTAATATATAGGCTATGAACTTTACCAGATGACGACATGTTTACAGTAACTAAAGGGTTGACGGTTGACGATTTCCCCTTTATGTCGACCCACTCTAGTTTTTCTGACTGTTTTATAGGTTTCTTGCAATTGCGATAAAGATAACCTAGTTCACCACAATTCCTACTTCTATACTATCTATACTAAAAATAAATACATAGTAGGTATTACTTAATTAAAATGAAATTTAAATATATAGCACTTATAGAAAAATATTAAATGTACTTACGGAAATTCCAGTAAAAAGCTCGATGAAAACACTCTTACCTTACTTTTTATCTTTAAAAAAAAATTCCAATACAAAATATCTAAAAAATACAAAATGTCAAAATCTGACTCTTCGTATTTAAAAAACCAAAAAATACAAATTTTCAACGAATTTACCTCAATCAAACAAAATAATATAACAACGCTGCAACTAACAGCTATAAACCAAAAAAATATGTTTTTAACAATTTTCTTAAAAATTTGCTTTTTTTAGTGCAGTGATATAACATGCTACTTCTCTTGACAGTCAACTTGACATTCCTTTGTAAATACTTATAATTAACTGCATACTGTATTAATACATTAACATTTTTACTCGAATCTACATAGACTTGCTAATGCAGCAATAAAGAGGACTTTTTTACAAGATAATAATATTCCGACCCTCTCACGAGATTACGAAGGCTCTTTATGGCTTCAACTTTTTTGCACGTACTCTTAAATCCCAAGTATTCATTTATCACTTCGGGAGTTTTTAGTTAATTTTACTTTATACGTATATTCTGTGTAAAGCTGCCGGCGTTATATAAGGTACCAGACCATAAATTTGATAAATTGCCTTTCTTATTCGGGCATGTGGGTAAAAAATTGTGATGAGATATTTGTATTAAAAATTGTTTTTTAGTCATCACTTTTTTAATTATTAACCGATGTTTTAATGGGTCACATTTAAAAAAACAGAATTTAAAAATTATTGGAAGATGCTCTGATCTGGAGTTGATTTTAATAGGTATTATTACACAAAATGTTGTGACATTTTTTCCAGTTATTATAAAATTGTTGTTTGGCTATAAACATTTTTGAAATTAAGTGTCACTAACACTATTTTAAAAACTAAACCTTCCTCAACTTCAGATTTTGTTAAATCAAACGTTTTACTTATTAGATGTGTTAAAATAATTAAGCAAGCAGTAAATATTTATTTTAAAGTACCACCGACTAATAAAAAGCGTCTTAGAGTATGACCATAACGCCGCACCGCACGTAGCATTACACTTTAGTATGGACACTGCTTCGTACAAAGCTTTGCCGTCAAGCAACAAAAACAAACACACTGGTTATAAATGTTTCTTTATTTATTATGCACAATGCACCATATGCGATGGTAGAGAAATACTAAGCTCGATTTCGGAGTACGATGCTATAATACCAGGTTATGTGGGAGGTGAGGGTCTGTGCTTTTATGGCCAAGTGCATTTAACTTTATAATATCATTTGCTTCGCATACCAATGCTATGATACAATACCACAGGTTAACTACGCACATATGTTAAACCCGGCGAAACATCAAAGGATTTTCTGATTTATTTATGGACATTTAAATGGGTTTGTTGCCACTATCTTAGTGTCTTCAGTGTCTTTAGAATTGTATTTAATACCATTTCTGTGCGATCGAGGCTTACGTCCAAACATCCCGAACGGACACGAAAGATCTTTAAATACACACGAGGATATTTAAATTGTTTTAAATGTTTATATCTCTTACCGTAAGACTTTCTTTCTTAACATCTGTCCGTAATATGTGACAATACTAAGAATAAGAATATTTCCGTGCAGAAGCTATTTACTGGGTAGTCCTTGTTAAAAGGTATAGATGTCGTGACTAGAGCTCTTTGTGCAGTCCTTCATGTGTACTTGGTCAGAGTTGGAATTGTTGATTTGTCTTTTCGAAGGGCAAATATAAGTTTGTCAAGACCTACTCTGTACTGATGAGGGGTAACACCCCGAAATTGGTTCATAGGTGGTCACTTCAAATAAATAAATTTAATAATTCTTTCTTTTACTTGACAAGCATCTGCATATCACCCAAATGGGATTAAGCACGATTATTTATCAGATGTAAACTAAAGGGCGAACAAAAAAAAAATAAAAAAAGAGGCTGGAAAAAATTGCGAGATAAATCGGAAAAGCTTACCACAGAGAAAGAGGATAAAGCGAAAGTGATAGAAACTTTACTCGACCATCCTTCCAAACCCAATAAAAAAAAAAAGACGAATTCCAAACATAAGCTTCAAAAATTTTAAAAATAACTCAAAACGAACTATAAATGGCTTTAAAACAAATGAAAAGCAAAAAATGTCCAGGGGAAGACGGAATAATCACGAAAATACTAAAAATAACAGGAGTAAGCTTTGAAAAGCTATAAGAAATCTAATTAATAAGTGCATCAAAGAGCAAAAGATACCCAAACAATGGCAAAGAAACAAAGTAATCCTTCTTTTAAAAAAATGTGAGCTGATCTTGATAACAACAGAACAATCAGCCTAATTTCGCACATATTTAAGCTCCTCACTAAGATTATAACCAACCGTCTAACTAATAAACTTGACTCCTACCAGCCAGTGGAGCAGGCCGGCTTCCGCAAAGGCTACGGCACGACCGACCATATACAAACTTTTCGTTTAATGATTGAAAAAGCAAACGAATACAACATCAGTATTAACTCAGCATTTGTCGACTACAAGCTTTCGACTCAGTAGAACATTGGGAAATTATACATTCCTTGGATAACGCCAGGATAGACTCAAAATATACAGAACTCCTCAAGTCTATAAATAAAACATCAGTAATAGTAGTTAAATTAGATGATGACCTGAAGAAGGAAAAATAGAAGTAAAAAAAAAGTAAAATACCATCTCACCCAAATTATTTACGCCGGCGTTAGAAAACGTATTCAAAAGACTAAACTGAGAAGGAAAAGAAATTAGAATTTGTCACGTGCCTATTTTTTCTCTTCTACAGTTCCATTATTAATTGTGTCTCTGATAGTTTCGTATTCCTTAGGTACTCGTATTTTGTTGTAACTTAAATATATCATTCGTTGTAAATAGTGTTGCATACCTACTAGTGATAGGATTCGATTGTTAATGGATGGAGCTGGCTAAAAACACGGACGAGGCGATTACTGGTGTGGAGCACGGACTTGCGAAGATTGTGGGTTGACGTTTATTCCGTGTCATTTTCTTGATTTCCGGCCTGGGAAGGAGTGTTAGTCGGTTGGTGGCAGTCTTGGAAGTCGGGTGGTGGTGAGAGTTTTTGGGACGGTGTGTTATTAGCACGTGTGCAGAGCCTCTAAGGGATTTCTTTCATATCTGGCTGTATTTGGGCCATCTTAATTGGATTTTGAAGAAAAACCACTTAATTTTTAACTTGACCATCCTATCTTACCTTCGTTGTTGATATTTTGGATTTTGGTGTCGAGTTAAAATAGCCGCAAGCGGGATTTATTTGAGGGAAGCCATAGTTAATTAGCAGGTGCCGTCCCATAATCAAACCGGCCACAGGAGTAGGCCACAGGAGTAGTGAAGTCGTATACCCAAAAGTTATAAGTGATTTATTTTTAAATATATAACGTCGTGACTTATTTTGACACCACGATTAAGTTTTGTTTTAGTTTATCAATATAGTACTTTGTGAATTCGTATACCCAAAGGTTATAAGTGATTTATTTTTAAATATATAACGCCGTGACTTTTTTGACACCACGAATAAGTTTTGTTTTAGTTTATTAATATAGTACATTGTTGGAAACTATTTATTGCATTAGATAATATGCCAAAACTAAATTTGGATTAAAATAACCTTCTTAATAATTCTTTATGTCCAAGTAAAAATATATTTTCTTCCTACTTATTTGTAAATATCCTACAATCTTGATATTTTAAAGGACAACCATTGTAAAAATATTTTTAAATAAGCTCGATTGTTTTGGCAGTGAAAATCTTTATGTAAATGGTTAAAACGAGTAAATTAGCAGCCTTATGTAAACGTTTGAGTTAGCGTTATTAATGAGTTGATTTATATACGTTTTACTTTTTTTTGGTAACTTGGTAAAGTCTGTTACTCTTACTTTTGTTCTGGTTATTTTATAAAGTTGTAAATTTTAAATTTTTAGTTTGTTTTAGCAAGAAAATTTACCATACCTGTTAATTTTGACTATATTTGTTATAATGTTGCTATTGAGCTGTGTACTCTGATTTATTGTGTGAGTAAAGTATGCAATATTTTTTTGCTATAATTTTATTTATTTGGTTCACCATAATCTTAGTTGTTTATCGTGTGGCTCTGCTAGTGCCTATAAGACCTAGGGGTTTCCGGCTTGAACCGTCTAAGTCGGTGGCGCGGCTCACTTTTATATATTTTTTTCTTCTACCCTCTATGGCTGAGCTCGGGCATAATTTGCCAGTAGAGAGACCGCTGGCAGAGTACTCTTTAGAGAACGAAAAAGACGTGGCAAATTTATGGGCGAATATGTCCACCACCTACGTTTTGTAGACGACGTGATTCTAATAAGTGAGTACCCAATAGAACTGAAGACTATGATCGAACAATTACACCATCCTTTTTAAAAAATAGGACTCAAGATTAACATTCCAAAAACAAAAATCCTCAGCACGCAAAACATTCAACTTTCCATCGGCAAGAAAAGATCGAAAATGTAGACGAATATATATACCTACGGCATAAACTTAAAATTGATAAAAAAATTCAAAAAGCAGAAATACCGCAAAAAATAGGTTAGAGTGGGGGGCTGCATTAAAAAAATGGGATTTATACTTAAGAACAGAGATGCTCCTATGAACCTAAAAAGGAAAAGTGTATAATGGCTGCATATTTTCAGTAAATACTTACGGGTTGGAAACAATGAGCCTCACAAAAAACAGTCTACATCACCTAAAATGCACGCAGCGAGCTATGGAGAGACAAATGCTAGGAGTCAGTTTGAGAGATCATATAAGGAACGAAGAGATCAGAGAAAGAACCAGAATAACATATATAACCGAGAAAATAGCCAGATGAGAGTGGCAGTGGGCAGGACACGTGGCCAGGATGGATAGCAATAAATGGACATCTATAGTATTAAAATGAAGACCCTGTAAAAATAAACAAAAATTGGGTAGGCCAATGAAGAGATGGACTGACGACATTAAAACCACAGCGGGAAGAAATTGGACACAAAAAGCGCAGGATAGAGAAATCTGGAAAAAACTTGAAGAGACCTATCTACAGCAGTGGAGGAACTACGGTTTATGAAGAAGAATTCAATACTCGTAGGCATATAGCCAGGAGTGTAGTGGTTTTCTAATATATAATTGACCCATATATACCTATAGTATATTATCTGGTTCGTTAAAAATAAGTTTTATACCTTTTTATTTTTATTCGCTGTCAAGAATTTTGTTATAGTTTTCTGTAATGGTATTGTAGTTTACTATAATTTTTATATTGAAGGTTATGTTTACTTGAAAATATAGCAATTTTAAATATGAACACATATTCTGGGGTCGAAAATAACTGGATTGAACATAACTTACCTTAATACAAAAAAATTACAGCCCTTGAAAAGTACCAAACGAAAGTCGAATTATTCCAATATTTCATGAAACGTTTTGTAATGAAAACCGATAATTGGATTTCATATGGTAAGAGCATTTTTGTAATATAAAACTACAAAAGCTGTACAGCCCATAAAAATTTTACGAGGTTTTTAACCACTAAAACCTCCCAAAGTTTTCTATGCGTTACAATTAAATAAGTTTTGCGACATCATTGGTTTAATACATCAAGGCTTTTTAAACTTTTTCAAATCACCATTTTTTAATCAAGAATTTTAAATACCAAGTAGTAATTTAATTTTAAGTACAAAAAATAAGTTATAATTGAGTATTCATGCTATTCGCAGGTATAAAAAATATGTACAAATGTTAAGTATTTGCTTTAATAAATGTTTAAAATAGCCTCCATTTTTCTAAATACTTTGACACCGTTTTAATAATAAAAACCGAATTTTTTGAAAGATCATGGGCTTCTGGCGAAATCGATTTACACTTTCAATGATTTAACGCCTCAGTTGTTGTTGTTCGATTATTTTAACACAATACACGTCCTCTTTTATAAAGGTTTATGAGGTTAAAATTTGGCTTCTGGCTGGCCAAAAAATAGGTGCATCAGGGCCCCTTTCAATTCAACGTCCAGGGTACAGACCGAAAAGGTATTCCCTAACTTCGTTATCAAAATGCGCTGGAGCTCTATATTGTAAATACCACATATTTTGCGTGAGGATTTTCTTCAGCTCATAAGTGTGCGTTATGATGATTCGTTATGCCAATTCTATTAAAAGTTGATTTATTAGTGAAAAAATATGAATAATGAAATTGATATTTCGATTTTTTTTCGTTAAAAACCAGTCGCAAAATCCCATTCTTTTAGGATAAACTTTATCTAGTTATTCTTGAACGGTTGGTAAGTGATAGAAATGAAGCTACTGTTTCTTTATTTTTTTCCAAACCATCATGTGACCAACATCTAATTAAGCAGCTATTACCCTTGTACTGCTTCCAAAGTTATCTTTGACTAATTCTAAAATCCCCTTATCGTTTGCATCCATTTTTAGACGATCAATATTACCAGAAAATTGCGGTCGCAAACAAAGTACCCGTCTTTCGTAAACGACGATCAATGAAAAGAAAAAATCGTCTGTCTGTATTCTAATTGGTACCTATATTTTCTGCATAACGTTTTGCAGCTGCTGCATTATTCCCTTGACATTTGTCTGTAATTACCAGAATAACAAATAATTATCTGACACCTTGTTTTTGCCTGACCAAACTTACCCAGAATTAAATGCATATCTGCCATTTCTGCAAAGGTGTAAACCATTGTAACAAAGTTTAATTTTTTTTAATACTTTTAAAATGCACAATAATTAAAATCTTCAATTGACAGTATCTAGTTGATAAAAACTGACCATTTAAAAAAGAGCTAGGATGCAAAATTTTAAAATTGATATATTATCCATATTCCATATTTCATAAAACCTTATCAAACGAGAGTTCGCTCTAATTGCCGGTTAACGATTGTTGTCATATTTATTTAAATTCCTCCAATCCAATCAAATTTAATGATATACCTTATGAATTATTCAGTATAATTTACCTCTCATATATCCTGTCGTCTGGAATACTTTATTTGTGCAAAAAAATACAAAATGATTGAATTAGTTGAGCGAAAAGAAATCAAAATGTCATGCACAGCACCCTACGCTTTTACATACATACATACAGTGACATTAATTTTTTCGTCAGTAATTTTATTCTTATGTTAAGAATGATTTTTTACTTTTTAGTTTGATTAACTCTAAAAGCGTGTTTTTTAGTTTTTTTAAATTATAATTAATTTTTCGCTTTTTAGTTCGATTTGTTTTACTCACCCTCTTGCCATTTATCCTTCGGCACGTTTTTTACCAGTATATTGGATTGGGTGAATTATAATATGACATTAGAACTACGCACATGCGTAATTCACGCACTAGTTATATCTCTTCCTTTCATGCAAAGAATGCCCGAAGAAATTTATGAATACTAGTGAAACTAATTAGGATAATCGGATATTTTGATCGAATTTTTGCATTGTCGTCAGTCTTTGACAAGTGTGCGAAGGTTAAATTAAATGTGATCGCTTAAAGTAGGGCAAAATCAAGGCCAAAGAGTAAGTTATAAACAAACATAAAGGTGAAACTAATATAAGCGTGTTTAAAAGGATGTATTATTCGTATATTTGTTGTAATTTAATTTTTTGCGTGCAACTAAAACAAAGCAACTAATAATATCAATTTAATTACAGAAATATTAATTTAGCCTATTTTTTTAAATTTAAAAGAGACTAAAATTAATTAATTTAAGTACATGAATTAATAAAAAAATTATATTTACAAAAATCTGGCCGACTTAGGTCGCAGATCTACGTACTACGAGAAAATAAAAGCTTTATTTAGCGGTCTTAACTAGACATAGATGATAGGAACATGCTTTCAGACTAAATAGTCCAAGTTTGGTGTTCATGAACAAATCGTTGTAAATGTGAGGGACTATTTTTCATTGAAAATAATGGCCAAATGTAGTGATGGTATTGCGAACAAACGGCGTCACCGTCGTCCAAATTTGCTACTTGAAGAGAAACGTCCTATAATAGACGTTTACGATGGGATCAATTTAAACATTTTTTATTTATTGTTTAATATCAGTGTAATAAGTAACCCTTTAAATATGACACGCTCCTAAAGTCAGCTTTAAGAGCAGAATTTATAGACGATACGGGCAACGAGTCACTGTACAGAATTAGTACATTGAAATGTTAATTTTTTAGGCCTTACCTTGCGTTTTTTAGAGGACGGTGTAGGGGGGGTCAGTGTAAAGCTAAAACCAAGTTTGTGGGGTCGCCACCCTTGTCCCACGGCCGCCATCTTGAAAATAGGGGTTGAAATTGTTTTTACGATATATCTCTTAAACTATTTATTTGATAAAAAAATTTTATTAACATTTTTTATTGCAAACTAAATTCTCTACAACTTTGGTCCAGTAATTTTTTGTCTTATAACTATAAATAAAAAAGTTATAAGCGAAAATCTTCAGAGATTCGAGAAAAAAATTTATATTTTTCGATATAACTTTTTTTTTTATCATTTTACGAAAAAATGATAACCGACCATTTTTGTAGATCGTTTTTGGAGGAACGACTTTTATTTGCATCATTTTTTCATTAAGTCAATAGCTAAGGTTTTACAGCGCTCCGAAGTGAGTACTATTTTTCAATATTCTTAACTATACCTATATTATACGTGTGTATATAATGTCATCAGTTATTGTTTTTTTTTTTATTTCTTTTTTATTTTGTTATTATAACTTTTTTAATTACAAATTTTGCAAAATTATTAATAATTAATTATTGACTCTTTTCCCCACCAACCACGAGGTAGAGTCTAGAGGCGCGTTTTTTTTACGTGTTATCCCCAATAGGCATAATCCACGGTGATTTTCTAAATTAGAACTACTCCGTCCTCAGTCGTTTCGATGGACCAGGCTGCGGCTCAGCATCTGATCGGCTTTCTGAATTAAATACCAGTGGGAGAACTGGAGAAGGAAAGGGTGTTAATGTCGGCAGTTCATCATCATGATTATAAAAAAAAAGTTATATCGAAAAATACATAAAAAATTTTTTCTCGAATTTCTGAAGATTTTCGCTTATAACTTTTTTATTTATAGTTCTACGACAAAAAATTATAGAACTGAAGTTGTAGAGAATTTAATTTGCAACAAAAAATGTTAATAAATTTTTTTTATCAAATAAATAGTTTAAGAGATATATCGTAAAAACCATTTCAACCCCCATTTTCAAGATGGCTGCCGTGGGACAAGGGTGGCGACCCCACAAACTTGGTTTTAGCTTTACACTGACCCCCCCTACACATCAAAAAAATAAAATTGCGTCCTCTAAAAAACGCAACCCCAAATGTAACTTTTCAATGGACTAAATATCGACTTTCAACTATTACTACTACTACTACCCCGTAGCACTACAACCCTTGGTAAGTTTTGACTGACCGGACAATTTGCCCCTATTTCTCTCGATTCGTCATTAGTTGGGTATTCATTTCATACCCCATGGCTTCAAGGTCCTTTTGATGTTGTCGCGCCATCTTAGCCGTGGTTTTCCGAGGGGCCTTCTTGTTTGCGGGTTGCTTTGCCACACTAGTTTTACTAAACTTTCATCTGGCTGTATTTGTACATATCCAGCCCAACGTAACCTTCGGGATTTTATCTCACGTATAATATCCGGGTCTTAGTAAAGTTGATTTAGTTCGCGATTAGTTCTAATGCGATATCTCTGCGTCTCCGGGTTGAATAATGGTCCACAAATTCTTCTTAAAATCTTCCGTTTGAAACACAGTAATTTATACTCACTCGCTTTTGTCAGTGTCCATATTTCACTTCCGTACATGATGATAGATCTAATTACCCTACTGTACAAAAGAACCTTAGATCGTCGTGACAGATTCTTGCTTTGAAAGGCTTTGTTTAGCGCGTACATGCATCTACTTTTACTAAGGATTCTAATCTTGATTTCTTCCAGTATGTCATTATCGGCATTTATCGTGGCGCTTAGGTATTTAAAGCTCTGAACTCTTTTAAGGTTAAATTCACCTAGTGTGACATTTTAACCAGTTCTGTCCCTCATCCTTTCTCTTTGACCTTGCCTGATGACACACATATACTTGGTTTTTATTTTATTAATATTAAGACCCATTTTTTTTTAGTTTCTTTTACTAGTTTAATTAATTGTTCTTTAACTTTTCCTTACTATATTAATGTCGTCCGCAAAAGCAAGCAGTAATCTGGGCCCATCTGCTGTAAACATTTGCATATCAATACGGGCAGATTGCACTGCCTTTTCCAGAGCAATGTTTGATAGGAATTGACGTTATCATTAGGAACCCTTGTAGATCATTGGTTGTTATAGAGACATAAAATAATGTCAAGAGTTAATAAAATAAATGAGTTGTTAATCATACTTGTCAAAGTTTATGAATAAAGAAAACCAAGATATCATTCTATTTCTACAGTGAATATCCATATTAATAAAGAATCCATAAAAGGCCTCAACAATGTTAAACAGTAGTGGTGACGTAGCATCTTCCTGTTTGAGTCCGGTGTTTAGCAAAAATAGGGATGACAAAGCATTTTGTACTCTCACCACGCTACTAGATCCCTCTACGCACTTTCTGATTAGACGTATGAGCTTCTGGGGAATTGATACTTCTGTCATGTCATTCCAAAGTTCTACTTGCAAAATGCTATCATTAGCCTGCCTAAAGTCTATAAAGAGGTTGTGCAGCTCTTGGTTAAATTCCCAGGTCTTTTCCAGCATTTGCCTACTAGTAAATATCTGGTCTACGGTTGACCTGTGTCTTCTAAAACCGCATTGATAATCACCAATGCAGCTGTCAACCAGAGGTGTTACTCGGTCCAGTATTATATTGACAAAATTTTTATAAGTTACGTTGATCAGCGAAATTCCTCTATAATTTTCACACTTCATTCTGTCTCCCTTTTTATAAAGAGGTTTTATAATACACTCCTTTCACTCTTCGGGCAATTGTTCTCCTCTCCAGATGCATTCAATCAATTTATGTATTCGCTGGTTTATATTTTCCCTGCATATTTAAGACATTCCGCGGAGATAACATCTTTGCCTGGTGCTTTGTTGTTCTTTATTTTTTCATCGCCCTCGTTACTTTCTTTAATATGGGGTCGTCCACAGCTCTGTCGACCGTAAGGTAAATTTGTAATGCTTGCTCTTTTGTTTCTCTTGTGTTCAGAAGACTGTTGATATGCTGTCTCCAGGCTGCAAGAATTTCTTCGGTACCCGAGATGATGGAGTCGTCTTCCCTTTTTAATAATTTTTCTGATCTTGGTCAGAAACCAGTTTTAATTGTGTAAAGAACTCTCTGGATTTATGCTGATTTAGGTTTGTCTTCATATCAATAAAAATTTCTTGCTCAAGCATTCTTTTATTTTGTCTGTTCATTCTTGCGGCTGTCTTCGTTATTCTCTGTATTTGTTGGTATTTGCCTCCGAAGGGTACTACAGCATAACTGCTCTGGCCTTTCTCTTTTGAGCGTTCAGTAACTTACATTCTTCGTCGTACCACGCCTTTTTGTTTTTCTTTTTTTCCCCCAAACATTTTTTTGCCGTTTCACTTATCACTATTTTCAGGGTTTGCCATTGTTCTTCAATGATGTTTGTATGACCTTCCATCTCCTCCGCATGCAGTCTATCAGCAAGATATTTTTGGTATCTGTTCAAAGTCTGTGGTTGTTTAAACTTTGTTGTGTCGTACCGTACAAGTTTTTCTTCTTTGTAATTTTTCTTACACGATAATTTTAATTTAACTTATGCGCGCACCAATATGTGGTCGGTATCAGCAAAGGCGCCTCTCATGCTTCTTACGTCCAAAATATTAGTGCTATGTCTGGCGTTCACCACAATGTGATCAATTTGATTTCTCGTCACCCCATCATTTGAGATCCACGTTTGCTTGTGTATATTTTAATGTTCAAATATCGTGGCTTTTTTAGCATGTTTGTACTGGCGGCTAGTTAAAGTCAGGTTCCGTTATCATTAGACACATTATGTAGACTGTGCATGCCAATTGCCGGTATGAAGTTTCGTTATTTCCAATTTGAGCGTTAAAGTCTCCACAAGACCCATCAACATGTGCAGAATCTGTAACCGAAATCATAAGGCTAGGTATGGACTCATACATTCCTCATGGTACAAGACGGATCTTCAACCCCAAACTCTGGTTCAACCAAGAATGCAACCGTGCGGTGCGTGATAAAAATCAAGCACATCGACTCTGGTGCGAAGTCCCGACAATTTCCAACCAAGAAGCCTTTGTCCACGCGAGGAACGCCTGCAAAAGAACGATCGATCCTGCCAAAGAATCCTACGACACGAGAATATGCAACAAGCTTGGCAATGCCCCTTCTGGATTAAAGACCTTCTGGTCTTTGGCTAAAGCCATAAATAAGAATTTCACAACTTCTTCTTTACCACCACTCGAGAGGTCCGACATCCGCCATCGCACTATCAGGAAAATCCTACGAAATCTTGACTCTAATAAGGCAGTAGGACCAGATGGAATTCCGACAATTGTCCTGAAGACCTGTGTTTAAGAGCTCACCCCAGTTCTCTGTAGACTCTTCAAGTTATCATACAGCAAAGGAGTATTTCTGTCCATGTGGAAAAACGCTAAAGTCCAACCGATTCCGAAAAAAGGAAAGAAGACTATTCCTGCAAATTATCGCCCTATTGCATTTCTCTCAGTCATATCCAAAGTTATGGAAAAAGCGATTAACACAGAACTTATCAAATATCTAGAGAAATTTGAAATAATCCATGACAGACAAAATGGATTTCGACAACTTCGGTCTACTGGAGATTTGCTGGCTTATGTCACTCAGCTCTGGACAAACACTATTGAAAAGTTTGGTGAAACCCATGCAATAGCCTTGGATATATCTAAAGCCTATACGGTTCTATACCAGCTGAGTACATTCCATGTTCCAATTCTCATATGGCGTTTTTCTTGCCGTGGTGGTCGTGTTAGATCCGTCCTATTCCAAGGCATCCTGTTGGTTTTCATAATAACGTGTTTTTTTCGATAATGGGTTGTTGGCCCATCGCTCAACCCTCCTCCTTTATCCGGGCTTGGGACCGGCGCCTCACTACTGAGCTACTCAACGGCAAGGTGGTGGAGTTACTTTCAACTATTGGTATTTTTAAATCCTTACAGCAAAAAAACAAATGAAATTTTTTTCTTATCCGTTTTTGGCTAATTATGTTCGCGTTTTAATTAACGTTCAGGTCGCCGCGAGACGTAAATAAATATTGGTATTAATGAGGACTGTACCTAAGTAATGTCAAAGACAAAGTCTGTTTAAGTTTCATCTAAAAGTTACTTTTTATGTGATTTGTCGTAATTTAGTAAAATTGTTCAGTGATTTAAAAAAAAAGGATTGTCGTGTTGTGAATTTTATTTTGTTGGTCAATACTTTTTTTTAAATATTTTTTAAATGATACAAAGATAATCTGGGTTTGATAATGTGGAAACTAGATTCATAATTTGCAACCAATATTAATCATATTTTAAAAGAAACTTTCTGCATATATAACTCATTTACCGTCATAATATACTTATACATACATACGTACATATAGTCACGCCTTTTTACCGTAGGGGTAGGCAGAGACCACTTCTTTTCACTTGCTACGGTTCTTACACACATCTTTTGCTTCCTCCACTTTTATCAGTGCTCTTATGCATGCTCGTCGGTTGTTGGTACTCTTGACCTGGCCTTCCTTCAAAACAATGTTGATCTGATCAAGATATGTTCGCCGAGGTCGACCTCTACCGACTTGTCCATTTACACTCGCCTTATAAATTTCTTTCGTCAATCTTCCTTTATTTATCCTTCCTACGTCTCCAAACCATCTAAGCACCTTTATCTATCTTTGTTACCACATCTTCTTTTACACCACAGCGTTCTCTTATCTCACTATTTTTTACTTTATCCAACCGAGTCACTTCGGCTATAATTCTCAAACTACTCATCTTCGCAGCATTCTTCTTTTGCCTTACCCAACATTCACTACCATACATAAGTGTAGAAACTAACACACCTCTAAGCACAGTCAGACGTGCCTTTTATGACACTCTCCGGCTGTTTATAAAACTATGCATTACTCCATTCATTTGTTTTCCTTCTAACACCCCTTACTTAATGTCACTGTCATACTTTCCATCCCTCGTAAACTTTGAACCCAAGTACACAAGTTCATTTACTTGTTCCACTCTTTTTTCTCAATTAAAACTTCACAATTTGTTATTATTTCTGCTCTTTTAAAAACCATTACTTTTGTTTGCTTATATTTATTTTCATCCCTTTGATTTTTAGGGCACCATGCATAACATTAACCATCGCCTGCAACTCCTCTTCAGATGACGCTAATATGACTTGATCATCGGTGTAAAGAAGGCATTTGACGATCAAATCATTCATTTTCAATCCATATGTTTGTAATCTTTAAAAAATGCAAAAGCTACTATACATTTTTTGCATGAATGCACCTCTTAAAAAGTTCTGCAAGTAAAATTAGGCTGCAGAAGAAAAATAGTTTCCTGACCAGATGCATTTAAAAATAGCCCTGTTTATTTTAAACGACTATAATTTGTTTATACATTAAGCTGATTTTAAATCTTTCTTATATATTTTGTGACACTTGATAAACATTTTGTAGGCAAATAATTAAAATATTCTATTTTAATTATTTTACATGCACGTGGCATATTATTTGTGACAATAAAAATAAATTATGTGATTTTAAGTGTTGGTTATTTGATAGCAAAAAAAGCTTCTGACTAAATATTAGAATATGTATTTTGACAATTTAAATTTAATTAATTTGACACCACTATCAAAAACGTAAATATGAACTGTAAATATCACGTTGCTAAATTCTATCCTACACCACCGCTTAATGTGGATTGTCTTATAATGCCTAAAGTTTTCAAATGTTTAGTTAGACTAGGGCTGCTGAGGGATTTCGTGAAAATATATGCAATCATGTCCTGCGTTGGCATATAATGAACATCTATTTTCTTCCGTTTGTTAGTTTTGGGATTCATATCTTTCGTCAGTTTGGTGTTGACATCCATTGAAGTAGAAACTGCTTTACATTTCATTCTGTTAAATTTCTTTAAAATGTCTATTACGAGGGCAGTTTGATAAGTCAGTGACTTTTTGAATTTCCCGCGCAGTTACTCCAAATGCAACAGTCCTGCCGTCAACTATATTCTATCAGTGGGCAACTTTCTAATTTTGAGCAAGCTATGTCGTGCAGTTGGTGTTTGATAGCCGTTCAAAACAGACAACCTCGTGAATTTTTACGAAAAGGGAAAAAAGTGAATTTCGTGTGCTGATTAAGCATTACTTTTTACGTAAAAAATCCATCACTGAAACTAAGGAAAGACTTGTTAAATACTACGGGGACTTGGCACCATCAATTTCAATGGTGAAGAAGTGGTTTACAGAGTTCCGTTGTGGTCGTACCAGCACTAGTGAGGTCGAACGTCCAGGTCGCCCAAAAGAAGTGATCACGCCGGTAATCGTCGATGAAATCCATGAAATGATATTTGATGATCGGAGAATGAAAGTGCGTGAGTTGGCTCATGCTGTAGGTATCTCAACTGAATGGGTACATCATATTTTGCACGAATATCTGGACATGAAAAAACTCTCTGAGAGATGGGTGCCGCGATTGCTCACACTCTACCATAAGCGCAATCGTGTGACCACTTCAAAAGAGTGTTTAGCGATGTTCAGCCGTAATCCAGACGAATTATTGCGCCGTTTTGTTACTGTGGATGAAACATGGATCCATCACAACACGCCAGAGACCAAGGAACAATTGAAACAGTGGGTTGCTAGGGGTGAACGTGGACCATAGAAGGCGAAACAGAGTCTGTCAGCTGACTTATCAAACCGCCCTCGTATATATATCTTTTGTGACATAACAAAATTTTTCTTTGGGTAAATTTAATTCCATGGCAATGCTGTGGATGTCTCAAATTATTTATTTAAATTCTGCAGCCAAAACTTCTTTTAATCCTATATATCCGTTGATTTCATTTGTTTTAACAATTAAATCGTCAACATTAACTGCAATTATCAGAATAGTACCGTGTTGTTTTACAATCAGATTAACATTGTTTTGAAATTGGCCAGAGTACAAACAACCGACGAACATCTATGAGAGCAGTAATGAAAGTAGAGGAAGCAAAAGTTGTGTGTAAGAACCGTAGCAAGTGGAAGGAAGTGGTCTTTGCCTACCCTTACAGAAAAAAGGCGTGACTATATGTACTCGTATATATGTATGTTTCACAATGTAGACGCATTATTCGCATTCCAAAGGTTTTACTCCTATTACAATTTAAAGATAGTGGTCTAGTTTCTTGTACCATTTTCTTTTGGACTGTTTGAAACCGTAAAGGGGTTTGTTTAAATAATAAACTCTTTTTTTTAAACCCGGTTGTATAAATGATTAAACTTGAAACATAAAAATGTCTTCTTTAACCTCTCCATTAATATATGCCATTTGATACAGGGTAAGTTTCAACTTAACTGACAAATTTCGGGGTTTTTAACCAAAGTCCTTGCTCTACTTTTACTATGGCCTGAATTTTCTCATCCATCATCTTTTGCCATTTTTTAGAATTTTTATCAAACAGAGATTCTTTTTTTTCTCTTCGAATATAATTCCAACTTCTACTATTTTTTTTATCATATTATATATTTTATTTGGCATTCCCTTTCAACTATTTCTCAATATGTTCGGTCTACCGCGCCCTTTTCTTATAGATGTTTCTGTTTTATTAATTTCTGATACTTCTTTATCATCAATGTCTCTGTAATCTTTCTTCTCGCTGTTTTCTTTTTAATCAAAGGTATTACATTCTCGTACTTTTTTTTTAAAATTCGTCTTCTTTGATTCCAAGGTATTAAAAAAAGGGAAATAATTTTTTTTTTCTTCTTCTTCAGTATCTACCATTCCGGTTCCAACAAATTAAAAATCTCTACAAATTATGAATTTCTTGCCTTCTTAATCCCACAAACGATAAGCTTTCGATTTTGTTAAATATCCTATGAATTTGCATTTTTTTTTGATCTTGGTTCAAACTTTGTTTTTGAAAATTTGCAAATGCTTTGGAACCAAAATTTTTGAAGTGGGCTACAATTGGCCTTTTCTTATTCCAAATTGCATAAGATGTGATGTTTTTTTCCAAACCTCGAGTAAGGCATCGATTTCAAATATACGCTGCAGTTGATACAGCTTCTGCCAACAAAATTTTTGTTAATTTCGGTTGTTCTAGTATGCACCGAGCCTTTTTAACGATTCATTTGTTCATCTGTTTTATTTTAATTTCCTCTAACATTTTAGTAAACACTTTTTTACAATTTTTTAAACCATTATATGTTTTAAGGTTTATTTTTCTGATTTTGCATAAATTTTTGAATTTTTTAAATGCTTTTTTCACCTTATCTTTTGACTTCGGAAAATATACCTATAATTTCTGGATTTGTCATCTATAAAAGTAGCAAAATACTGTACACCCACCAAAGACATATTATTAATTGGGCCACAGATGTCAGAGTGTATCAGGTATAATACACCTTTCATTCTTGAGCACGATGTAGACAATAAAGACGTTACTTGCCTACTTTTGATGCAATTTCACATTCATTTAGATTTATCGAAGGATTAAATTTCAAATCTGTTACCAAACTTTTCAAATTAATAGTTTTTAATTGATTTTTATTAAGGTGGCCAAAACAATATTGCCATTTTTAAATCTTACTTAGTAAGCGCGCCGGTAATGACGACGAGGAGCGAGCATTGACGAATCAAAGCGAAAAGCTGTGTAAAAGCGGTGAGGTGTGGGTATCTTCACTGGAACCTCTGGGGCCTCGACTCACTCTTGCTGTTCTCTTCCGCAACGTTGAGGTTAGATTCCTTCGATAATTCTTATCTTATCGAGAATATATTGTATATTTTAATACATGGAGCTTACAGTTTTAAGCCTTCTGTATCTTTAGAATATTTTTACTGGTTGTTAGCTTTGAATTTAATTTATTTTATCTGATTATATTTACGTGCATTTTACCACGTGGTTTGAAAAGAGGTGCTCTTAGCGGCGAGAATTGTGTGCTTCGGTCGGCGTTGTGCATTGCTTGGCGGTTAAAATGGAAAGAGGAAGTGTTGCTCTGAGCGCGAGCGTTGTTCATTGCTCGGCTGTTGAAATGGAAAGAGCGCAAGAGGCCGGAAGCCGGGTCAAACGTGGCTTCGTTTCTGGCGCTGAATTCAAAGTTTTTATTGGTCAAAAATCGTAACCGTCTTTTTCACGTGATCGTATTGCTGATTTTTAAAATTGCACATGACCCTTTTGGAATATTCTGGAGGGATAATGAATGCACGTGTTTTTGGATGATTTTTTGTCGGCGTCAGGGTCATGCTAAGTAGTTTTAAAAATCAAAGAATTTCTCAGAGAGAAATTGTACAGTTGGAAGTACTAATTTCCAACCCTTAGGTTTAACGAATTGCTTCAGAAACGGTTTCTTTAATTTGCTGGATATGATTTAATTCTTTTTTTAGCTCATAGGACAATTTCACCATTTAAGTTGATAATTTTAACAAGATTCTTTAAAAACTTTGCAAAAAAAGTGTGTAAAAATCGTGGAAAGAACTGGTCTCTGCCTACCATTATGAAAAAAGGCTTGACTATATATAGTAAAGCTTTTGTTAACCCAGCAGATAATATAGTGTGATATTTTTTTAGTACTTTTGTTTTTAAAAATACTTTAACATACATAAAAACATACATAGAGTCACGACTTCCACCAGTGGGAGTAGGCATATACCACTTTTTTCCATTTTTACGGTTATTAAACATGTCTTTTACTTCTTCTACTTTCATCATTGCTTTTATATTTGCTCGTCGGTTGGTGGTACTTTTAACTTGACCTTCTTGAAATACAATTTCGACCTGAAGGAGATATTTTTTTCTAGTTCCACATTAAACATTTACACTTGCTGTTTTTTTAATCTTATTTTATGTTTACTACATGTTTAAATTATCTAAGCATTTTTTTATCTATCTTTGTTGCTAAATCCTTTTGCACACAACAGCGTTTTACACTATTCCTTACTTTACCCATCAGAATCACTCTGACTTTACTTCTTAGACTACTTATACATATTGTTACGAAATTACTTCTTCTGTGGGTTCGGTTATTTTCAATTTTCGATACAGTAATAAAACGATTTTTATTTCAATACTTTTACAACTATTTAAATTTCATAACTCATAAACACTTTTAATACTGTCTTTTTCACGACCACTGTCCTTTTTATATTTTTAAATAATAATTCCAGACTATTTCACCTGTTTCACGAGAGACCAAAACAATCCTTCTACCATTTCGAAGTTTCTAGACGCGGCGAGAATTTAGTAGACATAGGCGGAAGCCGGCAAAGGGATCATTAATATGCCTAGTTGTGAACGATTATCGGATGCCGACAAATAAACAGGGCCGGCGTGTAACAATACATAATTTTACGTAGAGGTAGGCAAAAACCATTTTTTTTACTTACTGCGGTTCTTACACACGTTTATTGCTTTTTTTACTTTTATTAGCGCTTTTATACAAGTGTGGGGTGAATGATAGCTTAATACGAGCACTGAAATCACTTTACGAGGATTCCGCTGCTTGTGTCAGGAAAAACGGAGCTTGCACGGACTGGTTTAACATCAAAAAAGGTGTGAGACAGGGATGTGTGGCTTCGCCATGGCTGTTTAACTTATACATAGACAATTGTTTAAAAGATCTGAAAAAGAGTGCGTATGGATTAAAAATTAATGATTTGATCGTCAAATGCCTTCTTTACGCCGATGATCAAGTCATATTAGCGTTATCTGAAGAGAAGTTGCAGGCGATGGTTAATGTTATGCATGATGCCCTGAAAATCAAAGGGATAAAAATAAATGTGAGCAAAACGAAAGTAATGGTTTTTGAAAGAGAAGAAAGTATGACAAACTGTGGAGTTTCGATTGAGGGAGAAAGAACAAGAACAAGAACAAGAACAAGAACAAGAACAAGTAAATGAATTTGTGTACTTGGGTTCAAAGTTTACTAGAGATGGAAAGTATGACAGTGACATTGAGCGAAGGGTGTTGGCAGGAAAACAAATGAATGGGGCACTGCATAGCTTTATAAATAGCCAGAAAGTGCCAAAACAGGCACGTCTGGCGGTACTCTTATGTATGGTAGTGAATGTTGGGTTTGGCAGAAAAAGCATCAAAATAGGATTAATGCTGCGGAGATGAGTAGTCTGAGAAGTAAAGCCGGAGTGACTTGGTTGGATAAAGTAAAGAATAGTGAGATAAGAGAACGCTGTGGTGTAAAAGAATATGTGGTTACAAAGATAGATAAAGAAATGCTTAGATGGTTTGAACCTAACCTTACCTCTTCGTTACATTCACTTTTATCCCTTTAATTTTTGGGGAATTGTGCATAATATTAACCATCGCCTGCAACACCTCCTCATATAATGCTAATATGCTAAATTATAAAACGCAAAGCAAACATAAAATATTAATGTTTACATAAACATTAACCTAAACTCGAACTTACTCAAAGAATTACTTATTGTTACAAGGTTGAACTTTATTTGAGCATCTAAAATGCACCTCAACTGTGAGATATATTTATATACTAATCACACCAAATCTGTAAATAAATAATTCAGTCACTTTAGGTAAAACACAATTAAAAAGGCAGCTTTTTACGTATACACAATGACAATATGGTGTATTTTGACATTACTGCAAATGGCCGTTGTAATGTCACACATGCCTCACTTTTGTACCCCAAGTAAGTTGGTTAGTTAGTAAGTTAATACCTACAGGTTGCCTTAAAATATGAAAGCCTTCTTTAATAAATTTATAGCGGCTAATCTTGAGTTAATTATTAAATTTGCTAAATTACGTGTATGTATCACAAAAAATTGCAAAAAATTAGTAAGTAAACAAAAATGAATTTGTCATTTAGTTTTATGTTAAGTAATTTAAAGTAATTAAAACTTTAAGGATAATAAATTTAAGGGTTATTGTCTTAACATCGTGCATTGTTTGGATCAACGAAACTAATTTTCTGTAAATGTAGTTTATAAACAAACGTAGAATGAAAGCTATACGTCACTGATATTTGGTATGGCAACCGCGAAACAACAGACGAATGAAAGTTATTTTCACCAAGAAAAGTTAATTACATTGTCAACGGGGATAAAAGCAAATACATTCGTATTGCAAGTGAATAAATTCAGTTTCAGTGACATTTCCGCTGTAATAATGTACGGATAGAATATCACAAAACATACTGTTCTCTTTCGTAACGATTTTTGTTTTATGCTCAAGGATAAAAATATATCAAAGGTTATTTTAATTTTACGGTATTTTGAATTCTGTATAAAAAATAAATTATTACACATTTTTTTATTATTCTTTTTTTATTTTTGGTGTTCATGTATGCTGTTAAAATGTATGTAAAATTTTGGAATTTCACACAAAAAAAGGCCGATTTCTTATCTAAATTGGTATTACCGTTAATTATCTTATGCACCGCGGAATACGGGGTCTATGGTCATTCCAGGATTTTAAAAATGAAGGTGTTGCTACACATTTTGGGATAAGATTTAGTTTCCCCAAAGTGCCTTTTTGCAAACTAAGAGTTTTTTGCAGTTGTCCAATTCCAGACTTTCCTTTAAAGAATTTACTAAGCGGGCTTTCTGCAAGCTCTATAATGTGTAGGTGTTAATTCATGCAGCAATGTTCTGTAAGGTTCTTTGTTACAAACATCATTTTTTTTTATCAAACTTCAGAATTTTTTTAACTGTTTTTCTCTTCTTCTTCTTCTTCTTCTTCTTCTTCAGGTGCCATCTTTGTTGCGAAGGTTGGCAATCATCAATGCTATACGTATTGTTGAAACAGCAGATCTAAACAACTGATTTGTTGTGCATCCGTACCAGTCACGCAGATTCTTTAACCACGAGTGACGTCTTCTTCCGACACTTCTTCTTCTTTGAATCTTTTTCTGTATTATCAGTTGTAACAAGCTGTATTTTAACTTCCTCATAAAATGTCCCAGATACTGTAATTTTCGTTTTTTAATGGTCAGAATTATTTCTTTTTCTTTGTTCATCCGTCTTAGCACTTCAATATTTGTTATTCTGTCTATCCAGCTAATTTTTAGTATTCCTTAGATGCCCCCAAATAAGGTATTTCGAATGTCTGGTACCCACGTGAACGGTAGTTTAATACGAGCACTGAAATCACTTTACGAGGATTCTATTGCTTGTGTTAAAATAAACAGAGTCTACACGAACTGGTTTAACATCAAAAAAGGTGTGGCTACCATGGCAGTTTAACTTATGAATGGACAATTGTTTAAGGATTTAAAAGAAAATGCATATAAATTAATCGTCAAATGCCTTCTTTACGTCTATAATCAGGTCATATTAGCATTATCTGAAGAAGAGTTGCAGCTGAGGGTTAATATTATACATGATGCTCTAATAATAAAAGAGAAGCAAGGAAATGTAAGCAAGACAAAAGTAATGGTATTAAAAGCGAAAAAAAGCATAACAAAGTGCAAAATAATAATAAAAGGAGAAAAAGTAAAACAAGTCAATAAGTTTGTATACTTGGGTTCAAAATTAACGAAAGACGGAAAGTGTGACTGGCATTGAGCAAAGGGTATTGGCAGGGAACAAATTAGTGGGTGGCTGTGTATAGAGGTGTGCTGGTCCCTACACTTAGGTATGGTAGTGAATGTTGGGTTTTGCATAAAAATTATAAAAGTAAGATCAATGCTGCGGAGGTGAGGTGAGAGAAGTAAAGCCAAAGTGATCCTAACGGATAAAGAAGAAACTACTGAGAACGCTGTGGTGGGAAATAAGATGTAAAAACTAGATAGATAAAAAAATGCTAAGATGGTTTAGACACGTAGAGAAGATAAATAAAAGAAGATTGACGAAACAAATTTATAAGGCTAGTGTGAATGGACAAGTTGGGAAATGCCGACCTCTGCGAACGTATCTCGATCAGATCGAAATTGTCGGGTCAAGAGTACCAACAACCGACAAGCATGTGTAATAGCGCTGATAAAAGTGAAATAAGCGAAGGATGTGTGTAAGAACCGTAGCAAGAAGAAGAAAGTGGTCCATGCCTACCATTACGGGAAAAAGGCGTAACTATATGTGTGTATTTATGGTACACAGGTGCTTTAACATTTTTTACGGTGATTTTTTTGTAACTAACCTTTAATTTGCTCCCTAGCAGTATTACTTCTTTTAAATTTTTAAGCAATACTGCAGATCTGCTCGGAGCCTATCAGCTTTTATTATCCTTTAGCTTTTCTGTCTCTTTAATGACTTTTATTTCCTGGTGTCCTATTAACCACATCAAACAGAGTTTGTTGTGTTTTTTCCCAGTTTCACAAGTTTTTTGTAGCATTCTATATGTCAACAGTTTTAACGCTACCTAATTTTCTGACAAAATGTAGATTCTCTTGATTTCATAGGACCTCTGCAACATGATTAGGCACAAGGGGGAATTGCTGTGACTTTGGTATAATTACATCGAACGGTTTTCGAAGAAAGGTTTTTAGTCTGGCCTCCTTTTTTTTTTTTAATGAAAATGGTCGCAAAAAGGGTAGACCTATCGTGTGGGCCGCGGACGGCCCGCACTGCGGCTATTAGAAGGGGAAGGGATTATAGAAAGAAAATGATTGTGGACACGCTTTTTAAAAAGTTGCAGGTCATAGTTCTCTGGAAAAACTGATTTTGGAAGCTTATTCCATTCCGTAGCAGCCCTGTAAAAGAAGGATTCTTAATAAAGATTGGTCCTTGTAGTGTCAAGCTAAAGAGTAAATGTGTGAGACTAATCAGCGTGCCGAGTTCTTCGTCCGAATGTGGCCAATGGTGGTACAAGAGTTTTTATTTCTCTTTTTATTTCTCTGGAGCATCTGCCATGGAAATATCTGTAGAGCAATGACTGGTCCGCAACTCTTCTTCTTTGTTCTAGAGGGTGATAGGTATCTGTGAGAGTTGAGCTGTTTATCAAGCGAATAGCTCTTTTCTGAATGGAATCTAGAAGACGAAGAGAATGCCTTGGTGCTGAACCCCAAATGTGCGAGCAATACTCCAGTAGAGGTCGGATTTGAGCCTTGTACGTCGTCAACATTTGATCAGGAGTAAAAAACTTTCTGGCTTTCCACAGAAAATCTAGCCTCTGGCTTGCCAACTTTGCGATGTTAGCAACATAGTCATGCCAAGACATATTATTGGACACCGTGACTCCCAAAATCGAGATGGAGGGACTTGGTTTAAGTGTATTTTCGGACATTGTGATGGAATGATTTGAGGAATTCACTTTCTTGGAAAACGTGGCACTTTGTGTTTTTTGAGGGCGTTGAACTGAACAAGATTTTTGGTTCCCTACTCGAAGATAGCTTTAAGATCTCTATTGATGGAATCAACCTGTTCCTGTCTGAGTCTATTTGTATCATTCACCGAAAGTGATCGATAGGATGTGAAAGTTGATACAAGTCTGCGAAACTGTAAATGGGGTTCGTGGTGGTTTTCAAGAGGTCGTTGATGTGTAAAAGAAATAAGGTGGGGGACAGGATGGAACCCTGGGGGACCCCGGCATTGGTTTTTAACGCATCAGAAGAAATACCGTCAACTGCCACATATAAGGAGCGATCTTGCATGAAGCTCAAGAGCCATTGGCGCAGTTTGGTTGGGAGACCGTAGGCAGATAATTTTAACGGTAGGTGTAGGAAAGGGGACTTTCAACGCTTCTGTCATGTCGGGTTAATTAACATAGCCCCAGTGGTACCTATATATTGCTTAGCCTCTTATTATTTTCAGTACTTCTTGCCTTATATCACTACACAAGAAGCGCTGTTTGTGCAAACAACCATCAGTTACCGCAAGTAGTATTGTAAATAAAATATAATAATCACTATTTTGTTTACCTACTGTGTCATAATTTTAAAAATATTATGTATAGTACTATATGGGATATACACAAAGGGACAAACAATATTAATTTATTTACTATATAAAGTTTTTAATTATTAAGTAATGTCCATTACTTTATAATATTTTTTATTTTACTAGTTTAAATAATAATTGGTTAAATATTTAAATTTAAATAATACGACAAGATAAGTAACAATTTAAATATTAAATTAACTATTAAACTTCTTTTGTATATACTAAATTAATAATAAACTAAATCATTTTAGAAATTAAATATTATACTGAACGAAACAAGCAAAAGTTTAAAAAACCAATTATTGAAGCTTTTCTGGTTTGTTACAAAAAAAAAGGAATTTCTAAAATTCTTTTTGGATCCTAATTACAGCTGGATTACATTTAAACCCTCGAAAGCAAATAAAAAGAGAAGTGTAATGGTCATTGCCCTAGATTACAGACCCAGTCCGTTTTAACGACGGTATTTCTAAATAGTGAAAATTGCTTTTAATGCTCTGTAATATTTGTTCTAACAACAGTTTGTTTGCTAAAAATAAATAAAAAGTTATATTAATACAAAGATATGCATTAAAAAATCTTATAAACTTTGAACTTACAACGTCACACGCATATAATTAAACGCAACCCTTGCAAATTTAACACTGTAAACATCGGTCTGTTAGTTTGTGCTGTAAAATAAGTGTTTATAGTTTATGCAAATAAATTCATGTTGGCTAAATTAAGATTTTAATTAAAATGTATGTAAGGAATATTTTTATCACTTAAGTTTTTAAAAAAAGGTTTAATATTTTAATGTAGGTATCTACTGTAATGTAACGAATTTCCTCTTAAAATGTATTTACTACTTTTTTGGAAGTTTGATTTTTTTGTATGGTTTTCTTCAGTAATTTAAAATGACTACCTAGGTCTTTCGCAAATTTTATGACCTATGAATTACTTTCTTGGCACTACTCATGTTAACAAATGTTAATTTTTTTTCCCAATTAATTAACTTTAAAAAGACTAAACTTATTAAATTTTCACGTTAATAGTGATTGATGAGTGTAATAAAGCTTAGTAGCTCTGTTATCGTAAGAGATACAAAAAAATGGTGTATAAAAATTGTAGGCAGCTTTAAGCTTCACATTTCAAATTAAGTTACAGGATGTTTCATACCGCAGTGCCAGATCAAAGTTATTTTTTTTTTAAATAAAACAACCTGTGTTTAACCTTAAAATTTAAATCTGTTTTACTTCCCCATTACAAAAATACAGGATATAGTCCGATCGGAGATGTCCTTCCAAGTGGGTCTCTGTTTCACTTTCATTTCAACGTAGAAAGTCCGCAATATTGCTCCAATTTCTTAGTTGCTTGCATCTGTGTCAAGTATGAATATGCCTTTTTGTTATGAAAATCCCAATATTGGACCGAAACATAGAGCAGCTTTTAATTGCTTTAATGCTCCTTCACAATAGTTGAATCAAATGAAGTTGGCTACTTGTACACAAAACGCTGGTAATAGGTACACAGGCCCAAGAAGCTCCTTACTTTATGTTTTACTTTTGTTCTTGGCCAATCTTAAATCGCCTTGGTTTTCTTGTCAAATGTTTGGATGTTTACTGATGAAACTGTGTGACCCAGAAAATCCATTTCTTGATGAAACAAGAAACATTTCTTAAGGTTCAGCTTAAGGTTAGCATTCCTGATCCTTTTTCAAAAATTTTCCAAATATTCCTTAAAAGTCTTGCCCCTAACCAAAACTTCGTTGAGATGGTATATCTCAACGAAGTTTTGGTTAGGGGCAAGTTCTTTACACAAGCCTACGTAGTGTTAATTTCCTTAGTCTTTTGAATGTTGCCGGGACATAATCCAAAGGGCATCACATTAAATTAGAGTCTATTTCCAGTTAAAAAAGCAGTCTTCTCTTTGTCATCTTCATGTATGCCCACTTGCCAATACCCGCTCTTCCAATCTAGTGTTAAGAACCAACGTGAACCTGCCAATGTTGTCAAAGTGTCGTTAATCTTGGGTTTTTAGTGAGTAGACCTGACATCAGTCAGGAAAGTCTCACAGTAGACATTGAGCTTTCAGACTCATAATCTCTCCATAAAGGATTTTCTCCACCTCTGCAAAAAAAAAGTAAGCATTAAAAGGAAAATAAATATAAAGATATTGTTAGGTTTTTTTCATTTCCAAAAAATCCCATATTAAAAAAACAATGAGTTTACCTTTGCTGTAGAAATGACATCTTTAATCCTATTAAAAAATATTTTTAGCAACTATTTCAATTCAGACTGGGACTGATAAAAGTCAAAAGTAAAAATATTAAAAAAAATTAACGTAAAATACCTAAAACATGCAATGTAAATTTTAAAGTTAAGTTTTTATAAAAGGCTTACGGGTAATGTAACAACATACATATATACATATGCACAAAAGATCTGATAGGTCGAGGTGCTTTACGACCCCCCCTACAATCTTTAATACATCCATACAGTCCCACCTTTTTTCCGTAGCGGTAGCCAGAAAACAAATTCTTTTACTTTCTACGGTTTTTACACACATACACACACACACACACAGACGTCCACTTAAAAAATATTGTATTCGACTCTGGAGACCTTGAAATGTAAAGATATGTCAAAATTGGGGATTAACAAAATTAGACTCATTACTATAACTTCCATGTGTAATATTATGAAATAAATCTTTGCTACTCCTTTAGCATAAATATACTTTTTTTTCTTACTGTTAACCATTTAAATTTTTTTTACTAAAAAATGTCACTGATTGAACACAGTGGTTGTACTTTCTAAATCCACTGCACTAATGTATATTTTAGCAAATTTAAAGTAACTTTTTAATATATTTTAAACTAAATTTAAACTAAATTTAAACTAAATTTAAACTAAATTTTACAACGAAGTACTTTTGCTTTAGACTTTATTAAGTATTAATCCAATACTGATCAACTTACATGTTAAAACTTATAAAAGAAGTGCGCTAAGCAAACATACCAATAATCTTAACTTCTGTTGAAGTGTCAAATACCTCTCACGATGGATTTTTGTCTTTGCCCTAATGACAAAACATTTAGAGAGTTTAGCGACTAATTTCGTCCCACGCGATTGTCTTTAGTTACGAATTCTCCTCGTTTTCGAACCGGTTAGCATACCGAACTTCGTAAGGACACCCAAAAGTTTTTCCTATCTCCTGGGAGCTATTTAGAGCCATCTTTCATGAATCGTGATTATTAAAGCAGACGTTAGGTCGACAGTTCAGGTAAATTATAATATAACATATTTAGTCAATATTTATAAGCAATTTTAGAAGATAAATGGATTTAATTATATTTCTCCTTCCTAAAAGAACTAAAATTACCTAAGAGACTAACAATTTATTAAGTATATTTTTTATTTTAAAAAACCATTACTGTTTAAAATAAAAACCGTTTTTCTGGTTTTTTTTTTACTAAAATCATTGTGTAAAAGGTCATAATGAACATTTTTACATCCATTTATTCTGTATATATTTTTTCATCTTCAATCTTTTAAACCGTGATATAGTAGCAAGCAAGAAAAACAAATTCTCTTTGTTTTCACAAATGACCACCTTTTATCGACAGTAAACAATTTAAACACAGAACAAGTACTTAAATTATGAATATACCTATATTTTTCTTATTCACGAATTTCGTAGCCAAAGTTACGTCCTTATTTTTGAACTTCTCTTTTTTATCCTTAGACTCAAAAATTTGTGGAGTTTGAAGATGGTAAACAGCATTTGTTTTAGAATTCACCCATTATTCTGAAAATTCTATGAGCATTTCTAATTTTTCTCTTTAATAGTTGTTAGTTTTTTAGGTCGTTTAGGTAATATAAAAATTATATGTTTGGGACGTCTAAACCTGTTTTCCAAAAAATCAATAACATTATTAGCATTTTGTGGAAGAATTAGAAATGCTTAACTGATTTTATTGGCATTACATTTGAGGCATTTTTGCAATATGCTCTGATTTTTTTCTTTTAAGTATCTACACAAAGCCGTGGAATTTTTTAACTAATGTATAAAATTTGGCCACTCTGTAGGGTCACCACTGAAAGTTTTTTTAAAACCTTCTGTCTTGTTTAAATCTTGCAAATGTTATAATTGTCAATTTGACATTGACAGTTAACTAATTCTCGTAAAGGTTTCTGTAACTTCTTCTTTCTTTAATGTTAGCAATTTACTTGTTTTTCTTCGTATCCTTTGCCGTTCAATTATTAGAAAGGTTGTCGCTACATCTTTTGCGGGGTCTTCCAACGCTTCGGCGCCCTAAGGGCGACTTGTCTCTAATTATTTTTACCATTTTGTCGTCATTCATCCGGTCTATGTGTTCGTTTCACTCTCTCTTTCTTCCCAGTATCCATTCATTAACATTGTCTGTTTACATGTTCTTCTAATGTTCTCACTTCTCTTCCTGTCAAAAAGTATTTTTCCAGCGATCTTGCGCACTATTTTCATTTCGTGGTTTCTAATATTCTCTTTGCGTTCGATGTATCTGGTCTAGTTTGCGCTGTATATGTTAATATAGGTCGGATGACCGCCTTGTAGATTCGGGATTTGGTCTCGATTCCGATATATTTGTTTCGGAGGATTGTATCGTTCAGGTAAGCTAAGGTTCGTGCTGCTTTTGCCGCTTGGTTTCTTACTTCCGCCTCGATGTCACCGTATCCTGATATTTCTATGCCCAGGCATTTAAATTTCATCTCCTGTTGTATAATTTTATCATCCACAACCAGTTTGCATCTGATAGGTCTTTTTGAAGTGGTCATGCATCTCGTCTTTGCTGCAGAAATCTTTATTTTTAGACTTTTTGCCGTTGTGTTAAATTTGAATAGTAATCTCTGAAGGTCATCTTCGTTTTTTGCAATCAGAACAGCATCATCGGCATAGCATAGGATTTTGACGTCTTTGTTTCCCATTTTATACCCTTTCAGGTTACGAGTGCTTTTTATTATTTTGTCCATAACGATGTTGAACAATAAGGGTCTAAGGGAATCTCCTTGCCGAATACCACTATTTACAGGAATTTCTTCGGTAGTTGTGCCATTAATTTTGGCTTGTATTTTGTAACTTAGGACTTAAAATTTCTGGGTTGTCAACTTGACAATGGTTTATTTTGTCTTTGGACGTGGGATATATTTCCAAATAATACAAGGAATATAATGAACTACATACCTTTGAGTAACAAGGTTTATTTGTATTGAAACCACAGAAATATAATAAATACTAGAATACATCCGATATTAAGTTGAAATGACCCCACTTGGCGAACCAATCACCTATTACTTAAGCATGCGTAGAACATCTTTTCTTGCCACATCGTTGCCAAGTTCTTTTTTTCTTGTTGTTTATAGATTAATTTAGGAATAGAATTTAAGGAAAGTAACTAGGAAAATAGAGAAAATCTGGCAACACCGCCGCAGAAGTGTACGTGACTTCTTGTCGTCATTTGTATACCTAATGTTCGATCTCGTGCAGCTTTTTGCCGGTTTTCTGCAATTCCACCACTTTTTCGGATGTCTGACATGTTGTCTATAGTAAAGTTTTAATTCTGATTCAAGGAACCATATGTTTAATATTTACCTGTTATAGTAAGGTTTTAATCCAGATTTAAAGAACAAAAATGATTTATCCAGTCACTGTCAATTTTTTTGATTTATTCATCGATAGTTACATGTGGAGTAAAAAATTAAAAACATAGATAGATATAATAGAAAAATATCAGTGGTTTGGGTACGACCCGAGAGGTCCACACGACTAACTTCCCCGTGAAAAGAATGAAAAAATACTATATGTTTTGTTGTTATAATTAATATTATTAAAATTATTATAAAAAACGATTTTAAATTGTTTATAACAAATTATAATTGTTATTAACAATATTCTGTTTAGGTTAACCGTATTTTTTCAAACTTTTTCTTATCATTTCATAAAAGGGAGATGTTATAAACAATTGAATTTTTTTTTAATTATTATGATCAATAATTATTTGTAAGTAACAATATTCAATTGTTGTAAACAATGCTTGATTATTACTAACAACCAATTTTGAAAAAATACCATATGTTTTGTTGTTATAATTAATATTATTAAAATTATTATAAAAAACGATTTTAAATTGTTTATAACAAATTATAATTGTTATTAACAATATTCTGTTTAGGTTAACCGTATTTTTTCAAACTTTTTCTTATCATTTCATAAAAGGGAGATGTTATAAACAATTGAATTTTTTTTTAATTATTATGATCAATAATTATTTGTAAGTAACAATATTCAATTGTTGTAAACAATGCTTGATTATTACTAACAACCAATTTTCACTGTTATTGCGTCTTCAATGCTATTCTCTCAATACTAGCACAAGTTTAAAATTCCTCAATTCCTATTTTTAAATTTTAAAACTATCTCTTTTTATGAAATATTGTCATCATATTTCTTATTCAAATATTCCTAACATGCAATAATCATATTATTCAAAAAATATTAAAATTCTGTATTAAAAATAGTATAATTTATGAATTGCAAAATTCAGGTAGTTTACCGTTCTCCATAAAAAACAGTTGGACTGATTTTGCTAAAAATCTAATCAGCTCTAAAGCATTGATCTTTGTTTCATGTTTCTTTTGTTGCTTAATCCAACAATTACTACCATTTATATGTAAAGGGACTAGCATTTCTCTATGCACATCCAGTCGTGCCTTTTTTGTCACGTTCTGAAAGTTATACGGGGCCCTATCATTTGTTTTTTTTTGCCAATACTCTTCGCTTTTTATGATTGCAATAAAAAATAACATTTTAACAAATTGAATAAATTATACATATACCTTAATTAATTTTAACAATAAAACAACAAATGAAATTATAAAACGGAAATTTTTTTTGATAAAACGATGATTTTTATAAGTTAAAATTTATTTAATGTTTAAAAAAATTAGAAAGAAGTTATGTTGCTTAGGACAAATATTTTTTTTTTAAATAATTAATTTTTTCTAAAATTTAAAAAAATACTTGAAGTTATCTAAGTAATTATTATACGAAGTGTTTCATTTAAAAAAACAAGATTATGTTATTTTAGTTTTCACAGATTTAGATACAGATATTGCACGCTTTTTTTATATGTTCAAAGTTACATAAAGAATATTTTTATTTGAGCTTGTACTTTAATGAAACTTAATATGACCATTTGTTTTGCTAAATTTTATGTTATGAATTATATGCCGGCTTAACATGCCTTATTTTTTTGTACACAATATCTCAAAAACGACAAAAGCAACGCATATAAGACCAACAATAAAAACGTTTTATATCCTCATGCATTCACTGGATGTTTTATTTAAAAAAAAAACTTTGTGCTTTTTCGAAATACCCTATAAAGTTTTAAATATATTTAAATTAAGCACAATATGTGACCATATCATACAATAAATAAGGATTTTTGAGTTTTTTATGAAAGAACCTAAGCCATAAAATCGTTACCCTGTGTATTTCTTTCTAAAAAAAAAATTTATTTTATAAGATCATAAATTATTTTTTTTTAATGTTAATATTTCGTAGTTTTACCCTCGTAAAAATCGTTTCATTTTATTTCTTTTCTTTAAGATTTGTCTTGTTAAAGCGAAAATCAGACTTTTTGATTGAATACGATTTTCTAGTTTCATTTTTATATAAGCGACCAAAAATAATAACTAGAAAAGAAACTAAACAGCTGTCGCCACTACCACATATCACAAAAGACCGACAAAATTGCTGAAAAGTCGGGAAACATCCTGAACTACCCGCATTTATACATTAAACTCCGTATCTGTTACACGTTGCCGTTCTAAAAGCCATTTTTAGGCGTCTGCTTTGTTCCATCACATAAATAAATAGTTACTAAGCAGTAAATAGCAAAGTTTTTCTTTGTACTAAAAAAGAACAACTTCACTATTGTACAAATGGCCACATTTTCAGAGCGAATAACCCAAAATGAGACTTGGGAGGAAAAAAGTTTTATAAGGTATTAAGTAGGTAAAAGTTTTATTTTTTAAGGTTAACCCTTTAAAATAATAACGAAAATAAGTTAGTTAAAAGTTAGTTCTAAGAGAGGCCGGTGTAACAATTATTACATTTAGAAGACACTGCATGTATATTTTATTTTATTAAAAATAACATTGAAAAAGGTGTGAGACAGGGATGTGTAGCTTCGCCATGGCTGTTTAACTTATTTATAAACGATTGTTTAAACATTTAAAAAGAGAGTGCGTATGGATTGAAAATTAATGATTTGATTGTCAAATGCCTTCTTTACGCCGATGATCAAGTCATATTAGCGTCATCTGATTAGGAGTTGTAGGCGATAATTAATGTTATGCATGATGCCCAGAAAATCAAAGGGATAAAAATAAATGTAAGCGAAACAAAAGTAATGGTTTTTAAAAGAAAAGAAAGCATGACAAACTAGTTCTGATTAGGGGAGAAAGAGTGGAACAAGTAAATGAGTTTGTATATTTGGGTTCAAAGTTTACGAGAGATAAAAAGTATGACAGTGACATTGAGCGAAGGGTATTGGTAGGAAAACAAATGAATGCTTAGATTGTTTGAACACGTAAAAAGTATGGATAAAGGAAGATTGATGAAACAAATTTATAAGGCGAGTGTAAATGGACAAGTCGGTAGAGGTCGACCTCGGCAAACATATCTCGATCAGATCAATATTGTTTTGAAGAAAGGCCAGGTCAAGAGTACCAACAACCGACGAGCATGTATAAGAGCACTGATAAAAGTAGAGGAAGAAAAGTTGTGTGTAACAACCGTAGCAAGTGAAAGGAAGTGGTCTCTGCCTATCCCGTAGGGCTTAAAAACCTAAGGGACTGGTTTAATTGTAGCAATGTTGAACTCTTCCGAGCTGCAGTCAATGAGGTCCGGATAGCTGTGATGATAGCAAACCTCCGATAGGAGATGCACTATAAGAAGAAGAAAAAGAACGGGAAAAAGGCGTGACTATATGTATGTATGTACTGAGTTACTTAAAAAAACAGTTAGATAAAATTATAAATTTTTTTAATTATGTCAAAGGTTTATTTTTCTTTAATTAAATAAATTTAAAAACTACAAGTATTTTGTAAGAGAATACAACCTAAGACGTACGTGCACGTACTTATCAACATTTGGATAAAGAAAACACTCCTAAAGATAGATTAGAACCATGCATCGCGACCTCGGATAATATACCATTTTAACAACAAGATAACACAAATAAAGTAAGAAATCCAGAAAATCTGCATAGAATTAAAACTTGATTTTAAAACTCCAGACATTTATAAAATAGCAAGGCCAGTTTAATTACAAGGAGGTGAAAATTATCTCTTTAGCTAAAAAAATTGAATTGGAACTAGACGGCCATATGAAATTGCTTCAAATAGAGTAAAAAATTTATCGTTAAGGGATAAACAAAAAAATAAAGTGTGAAAGTATTACACATACGAAAAAGTTTATTTGACCGTGAGATTTTTAAAAAATGTGTATTTTCTGTTGACTTAAAATTTTTTAACATTTAATTTAATTTGGTTCAATCTACTATGCATTTATTTTTAGTATACATTTTATTTATTACTTGAAAACGCTATAAGTGGTAATTAAATTAGCTAATGGTAAAATACTTGGATGTGGTTCGCTACTTATCACGTCTTGATTCCCATAGAGGCGAAACCTAACCTAACCTAGTACCTGCTAACCTGCTACCTTAAGTGTTCAAGGTGGATTGTTTGAAAAAATCTTTATTTAATATAGCTAAAATTAACATGGGTTCTTATGGAGATGTTTAGGATTAAGTTCTTCTAACTTAATTTTTAACTTCTTCTAACATTGAGAATTAAAAAATAAAATAACTCATGAAAGCTGAAAATTTGTAGATTGATTTGCACTTTTCTTAAACATACTTCATCGCACATAATTGGGAGAAATAATCAACTGTAATAAAAAATTTAATACCGTTTTATTTATCCCGACGAACAGAATGAAAAATGTGGCAACGCTGCAGCGCTAGTTTGTTTACTTTTATCGCGTAAAGGTTATAATTTTCTTCTAGCCACACTAACGTAATGATGTTGTTACATGTTTTTTGCAAATAAATTATAACAATATGGTTTACTAGTAGTTTTAAAGGTTAAATATAAATTTGAAAGAAAAGTTGCGCAATAAATTAAATGTATGATCATTGTTTAAAAAACTGTAAAGACTAAACTGAACAAGTATACAGTGGTTTAACATTCAATACTTTGTAACAATAAAGGCTCATGACATTCTTTGGAGTACATATTATGTGCCATGTATTCTAGAATAACTAAACGAGATCATTTGACTACAAAATCCGTGTTTTGGTTTGTTTCCCTTCTCTAGCTTTTATTTCTCTTCGCCTTTTTTTTCTTTTTACAAATGTTTCCTTCCACCTTGCTTGTGACATTATATAATAAATAAAAAAAAAGAAATTACACTGTATTACAATCTATAAAAATAATCGACCATTAAAGCCGAAAATTGGAGGTTAGTGACACTAATGTGTCAACAATGCGTTGTTGCCACAGATATTTTATATTTATATTACTGATTCAAAAATAGTCAGGAAATCATAAAATAATATTTAATATATTTTTTATTATGTATAAATATACTTAAAATAAAGTTTTAATTAAAAACGCTTAATTTATTTTTAAAGATCCCTGATAGAATTTATATTCATTTTGTTATTTAAGGTTGGCAGCATTACCACTTTCCATATACTTTAGTGGATGCCTTCACTTGCCACTCTGACCCCCCTCTGGCATCATTAAACATCCTTAAATATAAGGCAGTATATGATTGAATTTTAAAAAAGTAAATATTTTTATTGTATTTTAAGTTTTATGACCCCAAAAACAAAACGCGAAACCTACGAGAAAAAAAAAGAGAATGGCAAAATGAACAACTACATGAAGTGAAATGAGATTGAACACATGGGAAAACAAAAAAATTCTATAAGCAAGGGAACATACATAAAAAAGCATTTCGCCCAAGAACCTCTACAATGCTTAAGAATAATGATGGTAAACTTATGACTAGCAAACAGGAGATCCTCAATACATGAAAAGAATACTTTCACTACCTACTCAATATAAAAGACTGGACATATCAAGAAGTGGATAAGGCCCACCGAAAATTAAACCCAGCCCACGCAACACAGTTTCGTGGGTTGTTGGTCTCTACTTTTGTCAGTGTGATCAGTTTTTTCTAATTGGAAAATGGAAAAATTTATTAAAATTGTTGGGAGCTTTTCTGTATTAACCGGAACGACTCTTAAAAATACACTATTTGGAATTTCACTTAATAACTTGAACTCCCCCATGACTGTTTATTTTTCGTAAATACTCATTCGTTTTATTTCTTTTTCTTTTTTTTTGCTGAGTAGGTGCAACAGAATGTTTCTTATTCTTCAGATTCAGATTGTAAATCGAAAAGAAGATGTTGCTGGCTTGCTGTCATCTTGAATACTGGGAGAAGTGATGAAGAGATTTGGGCTGTGTTCAATATGCGCTGCTATTAAAAAACATGTACGTTGGCTGGGTTTCGGTCACACGTGGGCTACTCATGGGTTGTGCCTGAGCTAAGTTTAATTTGCAGCGGGCCTAAACGACATATTGTCATTCATAGAAAAAACAGCTCAAACCATTAAAGAGCAAAAAAATAATAAAGCAGCAGGAAGAGATGGCATCCACGCGGAATGCCTAAAGGAGGATGTACAGAAACTGGGAGATACCATACATCAGCCAATACAAAAAATATGGGAACACAAGACGAGATAGAATACGTCTTTTTGATACCTAGGGGCATTACCAACGTTAAAGCGGATATAAAACGGCGCATACTACAAGGAAATAAATTTTACACAATTTTACACAACCCAGCAATTATTATAATTAAGAATCCTGACCAGAAAAACAAAAATAAATATATATAAACCTATTATAATACCAGTTGTAACTTATGCTAGCGGAACATGTACCATGACCGTACAAGACACGTTACTACTCAATCGTTTTAAAAGAAAAATCTTCACAGCTGCTCTGAACAGACCCACAGTTGTTGTGTTGAACTATGTGCGTAGATTTTTTAGCCACAAAATTCTTTGTCTTTTAGTACTCCGCTTACCGTTTATCTTTCCCTGTAAAATTGACTGTAAGATTCCATATCTTTGGCTATTCCTCATTATGTGTCCAAAGTATTCAATTTTGGATGTTTTTATCTATAATAGTAGTTCTTTATCCATCCCCATCTTTGTCAATACGTGTTGATTAGTTACATGAGCGGTCCATGGTATCCTTAAAATTCGTCGATATAGCAACATCTTAAAAGCATCGATTTTTTTACATGCAGCGTCCGTGAGAGTCCAGGATTCCATACCATATAACAACGCAGGAAAAACATAACACCTTAATAATCTTATTTATAAGGGCATAGATAAATCATGACATCTGAAGAGTCTAGCCATTTTTTGAAATGCGGCTCTTGCTTTTTCTATCCTGCACCTAATTTCCAGCGTGTGGTCCCAGTCTTCATTAATAGTTGTTCCAAGATAGGTATATGTCTTTACTCTTTTTATTTGTTGATCGTGTACGATGAGTCCTTCCATTTGGATTTTATTTTTGGAAATTATCATGAATTTTGTTTTCTTAGTGTTCAGTAACAACCCGTTTTTCTGACTGGTTTAGGCAACTCTGACTAATATCTCCCTTCCTTTCCTCTTCCTTTAAGCTGCTTGCAAAAACCACCGTATCGTTTGCGTATCTTATGTTATTGATACATTTTCCATTCCGGAATCAATATCTTCCAGAGCCTCCTTAAAAATTCTCTCTGAATACACGTTGAACAGCAGAGGCGATAATATACATCCTCGTCTGACCCCACGTTTAATTTTGATTTTATCCGAATCTCCTGCATGGGTATGTATAAAGGCCGTTCGATTCCAATACAGGTTACTAATAATCCTTATATCGCAGGTATGTAGACCAATATCTGCTAATACTTCCATACGATTGTCATGCTTTACTGTGTCGAATACCTTTTGATAGTCAATAAAACAGGCATAGACATCGCAATTTACATCCCCACATCTCTGTATGAGCACCTGTATACTGAAGAGGGCCTCTCTTGTTCCTAGGTTATTTCGAAATCCAAATTGTGTACGGCTGATTTGTTCTTCACACAGCCTAAAAACTCTCTGATGTATAATTTTTAGGAACAGCTTCAGGAGATGGCTCATCGAGCTGATCGTACGGAAATCGTCACAAGACACAGAGTTTTATGAACCTAGTTTTATGAACCTAGCATATGTGTTATCTGGTCCAGGGGCTTTTTCGTCTTTTAATTGTGTTATTGTTTTTTCCACTTCTCTGATTGGTATTGGTAAATTGTTAGCACATGTGAAATTCGGTGGTTGTATTGATCTACTATCATCAAAAAGTTTATTTATATATTTTGTCCAGATGTTGATTTCCTCAGTTTTGTCTGTAATAATGTTCCTCTGCTAATCTTGTAGCTCACCCACTACGCGTGTTTTTTTAATTCCAGCTTGTTTAACATTTTTGTGCATATTTAAGGAATCATATTTTTGCTCTAATAATTCTATCTCTTCGCATTGAATTTTAAGCCAAGTTTCTTTCGCTGTTCTTATTTCTTTTCTTATTTGCTTTTGATTATAATTGTACAATTCTTTATCTTTTTTTGATTCCCTTCTTTTTTCCATTAGCTGTAGAATCTCATCAGTCATCTAGCATTTTCTCTTTTCTTTATTGCCTACCAGGTGTTTGTCTCCCATGTCTTTAAAAGTTCCACATATATTTTCGAGTGTTTCTTTCAAATTATCTGTCTCTGTTTATTTTCTCTGATAAAAGATAAGTCACTGTTTCTTTTGTTTCTTTGTTTTTAAGTCTTCTCATATCCCATTGTTTGTTTGTGTGTTTTTTGGTGACTTTCTTAAATTTTATTTTGAATTTAATAACTAATGAGACATGGTCTGATGATACGTCAGCACCGGGTAGGTTTTAACAGATAAGCATCCATTCCTAAATCTCTTATTTACCAGTATTTAATTTATTTGATTCCTAACAGTTTTTCCATGTTGGCCTTGCGGAGAGATCAAGGTGTATAATCGTCGTAGGGGTAGTTTAAAGAAAGTATTAAGGATTACTAATTCTTCTTCTGCAAACAGTTTTAACCGTTCACCTCTTTCATTTCTAATACCCATAACGAAGTCTCCGATAAACTCACCGCTCTTCCCTTTACCAATCTTGGCATTATAATCTCCCATAACTATGGTTATGTCTTGTTTTTTGAACTGTTTATATGTATTTGTCAGTGATTCATAGAATGGTTCGATCTCCTTCTCCGAACCATCGGTTGTGGGTGCGTATACTTGTATGATATTTAGTGCAATAGGAGTAGTATTTAGTTAAATAACTAACATCCTATCGGAGACTGGCATAAAATTAGGAACATACTGTTGTAATTAATGGGATACTATAAACCCAACTCCGTGAGTATGTTGGTCTTCCTGATTTCCTGAGTGGTAAACCTTATAGTTTTCAACAGTTCATAGGCCAGTGCCGGGCCATCGTATTTCACTGGTGCCCATTAAATCTATCCCGAGTCTAGTCATTTCTTGTATGGTGTTATGCATCTTTCCTGCCTGGAACATTGTTTTTACATTCCAGGTGCTTATTTTGACTGTTCTATCTGATATTCTTAGAAATATTTTTTCTTTTCGGGCACAGGGATTTTGCTTTATTACGACCTGGGAGGCAGTGTGCTCTACCATCTCTGCCGAATCTTGGTTTCCGTATTCCCTGATTAGTAACTGTTTTCATATTACTATTAGTTGCCATGGTAGTTTTACTAAAGATGCCTTTAGAGACCTTTAATGCAGTGGCTTCTCTTCGCCTTCTGCATTCCCCCGCCGTTGACTGCTTGCAGTTCATCTGCCTTTAAGGGCAAGAGAGTGCCCTAATCTCATTCTGCTCATCCACCCTCCTAGAAGGCTGTTGGCAGTAATGAGGGGGTTTACTTATACCGGTAAACACTCGGTAGGCTAGGATGGGTGGGGATAATTGGTGTGTGTGGTGAATTAGGGAACAGGACATGGATCCCTTCTTTAAAGGATTAAAAGGAAACCAAGAGCTCGCGTGGACAGGGTTGCTATATCCTTGAAGTGGATCTATTCCATACCAGAATCGTAAGGAAGTATCTAACCGTTACCTGTAACCCCTAACAACAAAATACCACTTGGGCGCCCAAAACTGCGATGGCGAAATAATATCCGCAAGGACCTTTAAACCCTGGGGGTGCTCAACTGGTAAGAAGCCACTTAGAATCAAAGAGAATGAAGAAGAATTGTTGAGGCGGCCAAGACCCACCCCGGGTTGTGGAGCCATGAATTAATGGATGGAAATATTTTACGTAATAAATACTTTAACAGAATAGGTAAAGTTCATCGATAGATTTATGGTTTATCCTGATTAAACTTAGTACGTCACTTATAATATTGTAGTAAGTTAGTTATTCGTGTCCAGATCACACTATGTCCTTTCAAAAGTTTGCGACTCCAATGGTCGTTTTCTGTGCAGCTCTGTCCCTTGTCGGTGCAGGTCAGCAGGTGTGGAGGGTTCTAGATTTCTACATAGGAACACTAAGAGTTTTTGTCATCTGGTAGCATTCCCCATTTTTGCAGGTTTTCTCTGCACCTTAAGACTCCTGTGCGAAGTCTGTTGAGCGTTCTTCAGATTGGGTATGGGAGGAAATGTCCCGGTGCTAGCTCCTGTTTTTGTTGGGTGGTTGGGTCTTGGACTTCAGCGTGCCATTTCTGGAGCCTTCTGGCTTTCTGAGAAACTTGAAAAGGTGCTGTCCTCGCCAAAAAGCTGTGGCAGGATCGAAGTCTGGGTCTAGCTAGTTGGTGGCCATAGAGCGGGTGCCTTGGGTCGGTCTTTTGTCGCACCCTTACTGCCTTAGTGGTTACCTCTCTCCTAATTTAAGGTGCTGCTATCCCAGCGAGATAGTATGCCTGATAAAGTAGCGTCGGCTTCAGGCAACCTGTTACTAGGCGAACTGCTTAATTCAAAAGGATGTCGATTTGCTATGCGTAAGTGAATGCACACCATACTGGAGCGGCGTATTTGGTTGCAGAGAAGCTTAATGCAAGGACTGAGGATCTTAATGTTGCTGGCTGTGCTCCCCATGACCTACCAGTCAGTTTCCGGAAAAGATTGTTTCTTGATAATATCTTTTTTCTGGTATTGGCGCTTATATGTGAGAGCTTGATCTAGTGTTACCCTGAGGTATTTTGAAATTGGGCAGTGTTCTAACTGTTGGCCACACCATACTATATTCATCTGTCTCCTTGCCTCCCTGTTTTAAAGGGACACTTGAGTTTTTGCTGGTAGAAAAATTAAAATTATTATGTATAAAGTCTTTTTGTCATCACCTATGCAATTCTTTTTAAATCAAGCATTACTGTTTTTCATACTCCAACATAATTATTATACAATTAAGTTGTCTTCTGCAAGATTCAAAGATAAATAAAAATATAAAAATTAATATAGACTCTCAGGAGCGTTAATTTATTAATTTATTTTGACATTTACAATTAGGTGTACAATTATCTATTTATAATGGACGAGAACACTAATTTTTGGAAAAATACCACTACCCGCAGTACGACGGGTCAAATCGAATAATATATTTTTTGATTTTTTATTTAAAGTGGTTTTTTTTAAATCCCAAAAAATACATACATAAAGTCACGCCTTTTTCCCATAGTGGTAGGCAGAGACCACTTCCTTCCACTTGCTACGGTTCTTACACACATCTTTTGCTTCCCCTACTTTCATCAGTGCTCTCATACATGCTCGTCGGTTGTTGGTACTCTTGACCCGGCCTTTCTTCAAAACAATGTTGATCTGTTAATACTGCTGTTAAAACACAAAGCAAGAAAACTGAGAATTTACGTGCTTTTGCCAATCAATGAGAGCGCTCGATGGCTGTCGAGGACAAGCAAAGATAGGAAAACAACGTTGCCGTCTCTATCTACTGATCAGTAGACGACACATAATTATTGAATATCATGAAATAAATATAAAAAGTCAGTTTGAAGATTGGTTATTAATTCTCTCATAATATACATGATTCGTACGGGATAGCAACCTTGTTATGGAACTGAGTATTTTCATACGACGAGATAGATTCAAATCGGTCCAAGTTAGGTTTAAGATTTTCAGAGAGGAGTGATTGGCAACGTAGCTTACTTAATATAGGCGAATAGTTGACATGTATACAAATTAAATAAAAAGTGCTAGATTTCTCCCATGACTCAAAACTTGATATCACAGCTAAATAAAAAACTCAACAAACTAAAACTAAACGAAGAACGAACGTAAACAATGTTAAAATGGTTATAGCATTGTCAAACATTTTACATAAATTTCCTGATTTTATACGCAGACATTAGATCTCAGCCTTATATCAGTTATTTACAAATTAAATTTATTTGAAAAAATAAAAACATAAGCTTTAAAAAAAAGGAAACCCGAAAGTGGTGGTGTATGTCCAAAAAATCGTAGGAAAAAAAAGGCCATCAACCAAATGCCAGTAAAAATGCAATTAATATTATAAAAAAATATTTTAACAGTTTTCCATTCCACATTAACCATTATTTAAGGTCGCAAACGGTAAAAAAGTTTTTGTCTACAGATTTAAATATTGGTAAAATGTACAGGATGTATAAAGAAAATTGTATGTCCATGAAAATAAAACCACAGCTAAAATTATTAAACAAAATAAAATGGATTTAAAAAATACTTTATTATTTTAGGATCCTTCTGATGGTACATGGCCTTATTGTGATTAATATAGTTTAAATAAAAGACATTCAGAAAAAAAAAACAACTTTTTGCCAACTTTTTTAATATTGCAGAAAAAGCATACAAGAAACAAAAATGACAAAATGGACAATTACTATTTTGTCATTTAATTTGAAAATGCCTTTCTACTTCTTAACTACAAAACAATATTTTATTTTATAAATGATCATTGTGAAGATACCATCTAACTACAGTTGTATACACAAAAAGAAAGATTATATTTGGGATAGGGCAGATAAAAAATATAATTTTGCTCACGTCATTATATTCTTTTATAATCAAATAACATTACTGAAATTATTATAAATGACTATAGCACAGAAACATTAAAGATTTATATTTTGCAGTAATGCTATCTGTCGTGAAAGAAAATTATGCTAAAATTTGTAAAATAATGTACCAAATAAATTATAAATTCGTTGAGCTAAAATATACACACTTAAAAGCGGATACGATACCGGAATCTATTGAAATAGTAAATAATAAAACTACTAAGAAAATTAAATTACCTAGAGACTGAACACATTTGATTAAAACTGTTTGAAGAAATCCTCCCATTAAAGTAATGGAAATAAAACAAAAAGATTTTCTGAGAAGTTCAGATATTTAAAATAAATATGTCCATATTAACATTAATGTGAACAAAGAACAAGTAAATTGGTTAATAATCAAATGAATGCAACAAAAAATTGCATTTCCTGGATAAGTATTTTAAAAAAATTTATTTTACTTTACTAAGGACTTTAAGATATTAAATTTGCTTAGAAAAACAAGTTATAGAAACGCATATACTGGAAGTCTAAATATTATTTACAGGGTCTTTTATTACCCATTCTTGTACCAAAAACGGCTTATTCTTTCTTATGCATCTATTACCAAGCTACATCTATTACCAGACATGTAATGATTACTTTTTCAATTATTTTGTAGGTGGTCATAGTTAGTTCTTATTTAATATTTTTTAACCCTTTAAATTTATTCGGATCGTAGTGTACGTCGCATGTTAAACCAAATGAATATGCATTGTTACTTATCAAAGTTTGCTTGCTACGTATCTTAGACAAGTCTTTTAGATATTTACTTCTATCAGCGCTTTCAAACATGCTAGTCAGTTGCTGGTGCTCTCAAAATAAATTTGCCTAGCCCGATTTTTCATATAATTTTTTTCCCTAATGTTTTATTAAACATTCTTTCTACGTGTTTAAACCATCTAGGAATTTTTTTAACTATTTTTGTCACCATATCTTTTTCAATACCACAGCGTTCCATTATCATACTATTCTTTACTTTATCCATCGGAGTCACTTCGGCTATACTTCTTAGAGTAATCATCTCCGTAGCATTTATTTTAAACTTATGCTACTTCTGCCAAACTCAACATTCACTATCATATATAAGTGTAGGAACCAGCACTTCATTATGCACAGCCAGTAATTCCACATAATCAGCGAACTAGATGGAAAAGTGATATTTTTAAAAATTGATCTAGTAAGAGCTTATTACCACATTTGAGTGAAAACAGAAGAAAAATGAGTTCAATATTAACGTCAACTTGACAAAGTTTGTTTTAGGAAGTCCAAAACTATCTTTTTTTGGGGTATAAACTGAATAATAAAGGCATAGCTCTTGACTGAGAGTGTAAAAATGGTTACCGAAATTCTTCGTTTAACTATCATACAAGAACTGCGACGTTTTCTTAGTATTTTTAACTTTTATATACGAATTTGGCTAAAACTCAAGTAATTTTATTCTTTATTACAAAAAATTGTTACACTTCTTTTAGCAATATTCCACTAGCGGTAACAGTTGGAGCTTGTGATTTTTTAATCGATGCTGCACTACATCAAATTAAAAAAACCGTTTTAAAACCTTTAGTTTTTTTCTAAAAAAATTAAAGAATGTCCGGAAGAATTTAGGTACATACAATCGAGAACTTCTAGCAGCTCATTCGGGAGTTAAAAAAATTTAAGTTATGGTGAAAATTAGTGATTTTACAACTTTTGCCGATCACAAACCTTTTACTTTCGCTTTTAAACAACGTTTAGACAAAACCTCACCAAAACAATTCAATATTTGGACTGGAAAATTTACCTTTTTCATTAAATACAAATCCACTTAATTAAACATACCAGCTGATGTATGTTCGAAATTTTGTTTAATAAAAGTACCTTTACAAGTAAATTGCAAGATCTTAAGCAGATAAGAACGACTTAGCCAACTGAATCAGTCTAAGTCTTGTTCGCTCAAATTTCTTTCAATCATACTTTTAAATGAAAATGAATTTACCTGTGATTTTTTAAATAAACTTTGACCAGGAAATATAGAAAAACTTTTTTTTTTTATAAAAATAGTCGCAAAAAGGGTAGACCTATCGTGTGGGCCGCGGACGGCCCGCACTGCGACTATTAGAAGGGGAAGGGATTATAGAAAGAAAATGATTGTGGACACGCTTTTTAAAAAGTTGTAGGTCATAGTTCTCTGGAAAAACTGATTTTGGAAGCTTATTCCATTCCGTAGTAGCCCTGTAAAAGAAGGATTCTTGATGAAGATTGGTCCTAGTAGTGTTAATCTTGAGAGTAAATGGGTGAGACTGATCAGCATGCCAAGTTCTTCGGCCGAATGTGGCCAATGGTGGTACAAGAGTTTTTATTTCTCTGGAGCATCTGCCATGGAAATATCTGTAGAGCAATGACTGGTCTGCAACTCTTCTTTTATGTTCTAGAGGGTGAAGGGTATCTGTGAGAGTTGAGCTGTTTATCAAGCGAATGGCTCTTTTCTGAATGGAATCTAGAAGACAAAGAGAATGCCTTCGTGCTAAACCCCAAATGTGCGAGAAATACTCCAGTAGAGGTCAGATTTAAGCCTAGTACGTCGTCAACAGTTGATCAGGAGTAAAAAACTTTCTGGCTTTCCACAGAAAACCTAGCCTCTGGCTTGCCGACTTTGCGATGTTAGCAACATGGTCATGCCAAGACATATTATTGGACACCGTGACTCCCAAAGTCGAGATGGAGGGACTTAGTTCAAGGGTATTACCGGACATTGTGATGGGATGATTTGAGGAATTCATTTTCTTGGAAAACGTGGCACTTTGTGTTTTTTGGGCGTTGAACTAAACAAGATTGTTGGTTCTCCACTCGACGATTGCTTTAAGATCTCTATTGATGAAATCAACCTGTTCCTGCCTAAGTCTATTTGTATTATTCACCGAAAGTGATCGATAGGATGTGAAAGTTGAGACAAGTGTGCTATCGTCTGCGAAACTGTAAATGGGGTTCGTGGTGGTTTTCAAGAGGTCGTTGATGTGTAAAAGAAATAAGGTGGGGGACAGGATAAAACCCTGGGGGACCCCGGCATTAGTTTTAAACGCATCAGAAGAAATACCGTCAACTGCCACATGTAAGGAGCGATCTTGCATGAAGCTCAAGAGCCATTGGCGCAGTTTGGTTGGGAGACTGTAGGCAGATAATTTACTTAACAATGCCTGGTGCCAAACGCGGTCAATGGCTTTAGATATATCCAAGGCTATTGTACGGGATTTACCAAACTTTTCAATAGTGTTTGTCCAGAGCTGAGTGACATAAGCCAGCAAATACAATACATAATTTGGCACATCCTGGCATCAAGGTATCGTTTAATATGGTTAAAAAATATTTTATATGGCCTTCTATCGATAGAGTTTGCAAAATTTGGGCCAAAAGTTGCATAGTATGTTAAAGTTTAAAAATTTGGAAACACAAAAAGATTTCATTTCAATAATATCGATATAGTGGGACATCCTTCACCAGCTTAAAATTTTCCATACCTCATAACGATAATAGAGAGATTCCCACGTTGGCCAGAAGCTGTACCAGTATATTATATTTTGGCAGAATCATAACTATGATGTTTCCATGGATATCTAGTTGGATAAAGTAAAGAATAGTGAGATAAGAGACCGATGTGGTGTAAAAGAAGATGTGGTTACAAAGATAAATAAAGGAATGCTGAGATAGTTTGGACACGTAGAAAGGATGGATAACGGGAGATTGTCGAAACAAATTTATACGGCTAGTGTGAATGGACAAATCGGTAGAGGTCGACCTCGGCGAACATATCTCGATCAGATCAACATTGTTTTGAAGAAAGGCCAGGTCAAGAGTACCAACAACCGACGAGCATGTACGAGAGCACTGATGAAAGTGAAGAAAGCAAAAGATGTGTATAAAAATCGTAGCAAGTGGATGGAGGTATTCTCTGCCTACCCCTTTGGGAAAAAGTTGTGACTATATGTATGTATGGATATCTAGTCCTGTTAAAGTTCGCTTCACAGAAATTTTGTATTATTTTCGATAGTAAATACAATTTAATTGTCCTGATAAGTAGAAGAGCTACTAGAACCAAACGGCCAACAAAAACATACAAAAACAATATAAGACAAGAAATAATCATTTATTTATTTCTTGTCTTATAGCGGAGGTACCTATGATAACTAGGTTACCATTTTAATTTTTTAATTATTATGGTAATCTTAACTCTTTCCCTAGAAATAAAATGATGATGTTATTTTTATCCTATGTTGACCCTTTGTAAAGAATTTTGACAAAATTCTCTCTTGATGATGGCAATTTTGCCGAAAACGTTTGAGAATTATTTTTAAAGAATTGTGTACTATAGCCTTTTGGCATTTTTTCATATTCATTAAATATTACAAAGTAAATACAACCTTTTTCTGGACAAAAATAATAATTTAAAATCGTTGTTAATTTTTATAGTTGTAAAAGTGAAATTATATTTATCATTTTTTATTTAAACATACAAACATATAGTCACGCCTTTTTTCCGTAGGGAAAAGTTTAAATAATTATGCTAAGTATATGTCATCAGAAACTTTTTTAATTAATTTAGTTAATTGATAACCAGATTTTTTTGCATGATAACTTATAGAATTTTTTTTTAAAAACGATCGTAGTTTTAAAAATTTCCAATATTAATATTATGTTTAATGCTAATCGTTGCAGATTTTCCATAAAGCCAAAAATTTAAATGGCTTGGTTAATTTTAAAAAATTATTACATATACAAGGTAGCTAACCAAAAACGAAACGGTCATTTGCAGGAACCTCGTCAACTTTTTAGAAAAACGCTCAGACCCGCCGATTTTCAATTAAAGGGGGACATTTTTTCCGGTTTTTTTTACTTTACTACATTTAACCCCAACATTTTTAAATGGCATTGGGGGTCGAATAAGATGTCTTTTAAAAACTCTGACAATCTTCTTTACAATAGTCTTTAAATTTTACATTTTCTTCCAATACTTTGAAAAAAATTACATGTTAAAATTTTAATTATTTTAGTTCTTTACTTTCTACTTAATTAATTAAATGTTCAAACTGATGATCGCGCGTTTTCATACAATAATAAAGATTTTGTTCAAAACGTTTACGCACATTCCGAAGAATTTCCGCAGTTATTCGACGGCACTCGTCAACGATTCTTTGACGCAAATCTTTTAACGACGCTGGTTGTGTTTCATAGATTTTACTTTTCAGATGTCCCCACAAAAGAAATTGAGGAAAGCAAATCTGGTGATCGTGGAGGCCATTCAATGCTGCCTTTTCTTTTAATCCAATACTGTGAAAAACGTTGGTCCAAATACAGACAAATAATCGCCGAATAATGCGGGGAAGAACCATCCTGTTGTAAATAAAAATCTTTGTCATACTGTGGATTACTTTCAAATATCAGTTAAGGCAGGGTCAACAGCGTCTTCCAGTAATTACAAATATATTTCGCCAGTAAAATTGCCTGGTAGAAAAAAAGGACCCACCAGTCGGTCACCGCAAATGCCAGCCTATACATTTTATATCTCCGGTTGCTGCGTATGCACCTCGTAAAAATCTCTTGGGTTTGAATCGTACCAATAGCGGCAATTGTGGCGATTTACCGTCCCGTGCCAAAAAAAAACTGTATTCATCCATAAAACAGATATTAAAAAGGAACTGTGGATCGTTCCCTGCTCGTTCACTCATTTAAAATTTAAATACTATTGTACAGAAAATTGTAAGAGCTTTTAAAAAACATTGGGGGAATGTTATTTAAAAATTTTGGGGTAATTCTTACCCTCGCTTGGGGTTAAAAGTAGGGGCGTCAAAAATACCGGAAAATAGTGCCCTTCTTTAATCAAAAATCGACCGGTCTAAGCATTTTTTTAAAATGTTGACGAGGTTCCTGCAAATGTCTCTGTTTCGTTTTCGATGGGGCCACCCTGTCTGATTTTTGGAAAACGAAGTAACGTTATTTTTTTGACACCCGTCTTTTTACTGTTTAGAACAGAATTTATATGTTTTCTTGTAATTTAAATATAGGTTGGTGTATTTTGGTAAATAACCCACTGCTCTGATAAACCTAAAAAACAGGAGAAATTCAAAAGAATTCAAAGTGTTCAAAGCATTAAACGTCATAGGGCAATATTTTCTTAATTAATTGATAGGGGTAAATTTTAGATTGTAGTCACTATGCTGCCTCTCAAGCACATCGACCTATCAGATCTTTTGTGCATAACCCTTAATCTATTTGAGGCCCGGGTTTCCGAGACTTTGTACAAAATTTATCAGTTTCCTGAGAGCTAAGTTTCTGACAGGAGTTTTTGGGAATAACCATGATGGCAACTACAAAATAAAAAATAATTGATAATTCTTATTGGTCAAGAATAACTATTCCAAACTGCTTGATGATTCATTTTAACACAGTAAATCACATTAACGTTTGTTTTAACACAATTTAAAGGTGTAAAATTTAAAATAGTGATGGTGAATAGTAAATAAATCTTAACAAAATATTTGTATCAAATTGTATTAATATTTGTTTTCAGGTATGATGGTAACATTTTCTTCCGTAAAAATGTTCGTAAAAAATGTTTCTTAGCAACATACTTTTCAGAAGAGCGTTTTAAAACGAAATTTTAAATTATTTGTATTTTTAAATACCATGAATAACACTTTATCGTTGTTTTTAAAGTTAAATATTATTCTTAATAGAGTCAAAGATTTTTCTTTTAAATCATTGAAAAATGCAATTAAAACATTTTCAAAAAAAAGTACATTTTTCTCTCATTTTTAATCCTTTAACAGTGCATACCTACTTTTTAATATTCATATCTAAATTCTTGCGGTAGCAAGTTTCCACTTGTATTATTTACATAATTTGCAATCTATCTCGTCCAGTTTTATTACGGAATATTGTAACGTAAAAAAGGCGGCATTACTAAAATGAGCTCTGACTTATTCAGTAGAAAGTCTGGTCAGTGAATTCTTTCTAACTAGCTAACTTGCCAGTTTTCAATTTATAATGTATCAAGCAAGTGAACTAATATTAACTGGACGCCAAAAATTTTTTTTTTAAAGATAAAGATTTAAACCATAGATCTATTATTATCCAGTCTATGATTTAAAACTTTTAATATACTATACATACAGCAGTTATAATTCTCACATATATATATATATATATTTATATATATATATATATATATATATATATATATATATATATATATAGTCGAGTCGAGTAGAATGTCTCGTTCCGAATAGACGTGTCCTGCATAGTGTGAGAGTTACTTTAATTTTGTGGTTAATAAAGGCATCGTAATAAGCCAATTCTTCGTATAAAGACGTTGATCGTTGTTATCATCAAATTACCAGTGTATAAGTGTGACTGGTGCATTGGATATTGCAGTAATTTAGAATATTTTTTCATTAGGAAAACTAGAAAGGGAGAAAACGAACTACACTCAACAATTAAAAGTATAGTAACCAAGGTATGTAATTCTGAGGATTTTATAAATAGCATAATAGTCTCAATAATGGAAACAATATCACAAAAATTCAATAAAGAAATAGAAACTTTAATAAAAGAAAATTCCAAATTAATGGGGAAACTGAAAAATCAAGAAACTCTAATACAATCTAAAAAGGGAGAAATACTTGACCAAAACTTCAGAATTATATCCGTATCCGTATATACGGTGTAACAGATAATAGAAATGAAGATTGCGTCGAGATAATTAGAGATGTTTTCTCGGGAAAAATAAACATAAACACAGATTCATGCCATATTGAAAGCTGTTACAGAGTTGGAAAAATTATACCAAATAAAAATAGGTCAACTCTTGTAAAGTTCTAGAAAGAATTCCACAAAAATATAGTATACAAAAATAAAATAAAAAATTGAAAAGAACCGGCATCGTTATTAAGGAGGATCTTACAAAAGAACGTATAAACATCTTTACAGCCGCTCTTGTCAAATTAGGCAAAGATGGAAGAGTATGGACAAACTTTGGCAATATTTTTGCTAAGTTAAACGAAGAGGAAAACATAATTAAGATAAAATGTGCGGAAGATTTGAAAAATTCATGATTTTTTTTTATTAATTAATTTGACATATTCCTAAAATATGCATCTTTTCCTGTTTTTTTTTCTTCCTATGTTACTTGTCAAAAATAACTTATTCACTATAAACACATGTGCCGAATATAAAATATTGATGTCACATTATGTACAGTTGACCTGTTCCCAACACCATTAATTAATTAATTTTTGTACACTTCTTTTGATTCAGATTTCAATAATTTTTCCCATTTAAATAGAATTAAGATTGTTTTAATTAAGATTGTTTTTTTGTTATTTGTTGCATTTTCTATCGTTTATTATAATATTTATTTTTGTTCCAAAATACATACATTTGTGGGATAATTTGTTTTGGTCAAAGTAAAAGTAATCAAAATAATTTTAAATAAGATATTTAAAAGTAGGTGGGTTAAATGTTAGATCTCTGATACCATCATTATTAGAGGTTAAAAATATTATAGCACGGGATTTTTTGACATTTTTAAAATGTGTGAATCTTGGTTGAAATCGGACATACATGATCATCTGATCAAAATTACTGGATACAAGGTATTTAGGAAGAATAGACATAGTCGGGGCGGGGGAGTTTGTAAAAATATTTCGGATAAATTGAAAAGAAAAGTCATCTGTCAACATAACCAATACTGTGAACAACTGTGAGCAAAATTTTCTATTAAAAAAAACGTTTGCAGTAGGCGTAATACACAAAGTACCTTCACAAGATGAAAAATTGTTTCTGGAGAAATTCGAAGACATCTTGAGCTATTTTCATTCCACTGTAAATGAAATCGTATGCACTGGCGATTTCAACATAAACGTTTTAAACGAGCTTTCGACACTTTGAACTATGATCTTCTTTTAGCAATATTACATTATATGGGTTTACCGAGTAGTGCTATTAAATTACTTAAATGTTATATTAAAAACGGAGAACAAAAAGTATGTATAAATGAAAACCATCTCAGCTATTTGGATCTCAAATCAGGTGAGCCGCAAGGTTCTACACTGGGTCCATTGTTGTTCACTATTTATACATCAAATATATTACGCTGTCTAAAATATTGTAAAATTCACCTTTATTCCGATGAATCTTAAGTCTATTACAGCTTTTTCCCTTAACAAGTAGAAAACACATGCCCACTTATAAATAAAGTCAGCAAGAAACCATTGTCTGCTATTAAACGCCTCTAAATCAAACATCATTCTTTTTGGTTCAAAAATTAATCGCCAGAAAGTAAGTGAATCCCTACG